>JAPYYZ010000610.1:0-21313 GCA_030522705.1 Eretmocerus eremicus
AAATGTAAGTACTCGGCATCTGACGGTTCTCTCTGAAATGTTCTCTTCCCAATTCTATTCGTAATTGATAATCATCACTGTACTGTCAATTCACTTCTACTTTTCTGACGACTCATCCATAATTGCAACGATTGCGTTTCGATATTCGCACAGATCGGAGTCACACTTTCCATGTCGTTCAATTATGTTTAGCATTGATGCACTCAACCATGTACAAGATTAGGATCAAATGTAGGGTACCAAACAATTTTCCAGCTCTGAAATCTTTTTCGGGATGGTTTTCACGCAATAATTAATAATCTCAGATACCAGAACAAATATGGGACAAAACTACCGAAGTAATCAACGTATAAATGTAAGACCGAGTCACGTGACAAAAAATTTACCTGTCTATCTGCATCCTCTTTGATCAAAAAATCAACTCATTTCACGAATAGTGCTTGAAATTAACGCCATGGTTTCAAGATTTCCTGTTGGTTTGAAGAGAAATGAAGAGACTAAAAATCGTATTTAATTTTGCTTGACTTTCTGTGAAAACACTAGAATTCATATCCGACCGATGATATGATCTGAGATGAGCTTCATGAGCATATTGATCATCGTATCCATCGCCAAGGCTGAAATGAGTAGCTCTGTTGGACTTGTCAAGTGGAATAAGGATGAGACTGGATTTATTCACAATCAACAAAAAAAAGAAGATCCTCTAAAAATATCAGTGCGTTTCGCACACACTACTGGGCGTTCGGATCACAATTATAATCTGAATGGAACGAAGATTGGTTTCTTCTCTTACAATGTACGATATAAAGATCATGATGATTCATAATGGATTTGAAAACCATCCTAAACTTTTAGAGGAAGTACATTTATGAAATCCACGATAATGGTCGGAGAGTGACAGGTTTCTATGGCGAGATATGGAACGTGATTGCAAAGCTAATGAATTTCACGTATGTTCAGACAGCTTTTGAATGTTGATCCTTGCACGCTATCTCCGTAGCTAATCCCAAAATTACCCTTGAGTTCTCAGGATGATCGTTAAGGAAGCCGATACCAAGACATTCTTTGCTAACCTTAGGAAGTATCACGACTGTTCAGGCACAGCAGCATTCACGGAACGTAATGAGTGTGACATAGTACCATTCTTCGGCATCAATCGGCCCGTCGTCGAGAAGATGGATCCAACAAACTGCTTCAATGGTGATGAGTATGTCGTTCGAAAAAAGAAATTAGTGAATACACCCAGATACTCGATCATATGGATCAAGTATCTGAATTAATTTGATGTTAGTGAATACACTAATGGCCGATGACTAGATAATTGGTACGATTCCTACATTCCACACAGACTTCGTTTCCTAACAAAACCAAATAACCATTTGAGAGCTACGTGGATTTTTGAAATCTATTCACCCGGAATGTGGTACTCTGTCGTCTTTTTGTACCTGTTACTAGGTCTTATAAGCACTATGATGATCTTAGCAAGGAATTCTATGCAGGATAATCTTCCTCCACACTTGATTCGCTTGATCATTGATAATTACTTCAATTGTCTTGGAGCTCTATGTAATCAAGGTATACCCACTCCACGTCGGATAATTTCTCAAGTCTGATTATATTCCAATGATTCCTTCATAGGTGCTGAATTCTATTCAATCCATCAGGATTGCAGAATACTATCATTTTCCATTGGTTTGCTTTCGTGGCTCTTGATGAGTTCTTTTTCGTCTCAGATTTACATCTTTATGACTCAATCTACGTTATTGCCACCGTTCACAAACCTAGACACTCTGTTCCGTGATACTGATTATAATATTCTCGTAATTAATCAGGGTCCAGCTCATGCAATCTTTGAGGTGAGGTCTTGCATTTTATCACGGCGATCGTGCAGATAAATCCAAACATAAGAATAAATCATCGTGCCATATTCAATAGATGTGTGTGCTTATCAAATTATCCGATCAATAAGTTGGATGCTTCAAAATAAAGATTATCCATGTCCTTTTCGAGCGTAGAGTATATTGCACTTTTCACGATTCGCAATGAAAAATCCACAACATTGTCCAATCTTATCAGTCTCCATAAAATGCTCGCACGATATGATGTACTATTTTGTATAGGAGGAAAAAACTGAAGGTATCCACCGAGATATTATCGGGTCCAATCGAGTGAAGTTTCTTGGATCATTCCAGTCAGTATGGGATGAAGCCTGTTCTGGAAAAGCCAATAACGCAATCTTTCATTTCAAAGACAATCAAGTGGTGCAAAACTGGAAAAATCCTGAATGTGAAATAGAGCCAGTCGGTGAAATCTATCGCAGAGTTTGCATTGCCGCAGTACTACCAAAGAACTTCATACACAAAGTAGGGATTAATTATAGGTAAGACAAAGCAGGGCTCAACTATAGGTAAATTTGTAAGACATTTCTGGGTCGTCGTGAGATCATGGTGAGAACGGTCATGATTCTGCAAATCAAACGCATCTGAAGGCCATGTCGTAGCCGTGCATCCGACGCGTGGATAGCCGTTTTCGCGGCATTTCCATAAAAAAGAGAGACTATTCTACATACTTGAATCTACATCCTCTCTCTCCTCTTTCAATCTGAATCGCGAGGATATCCGAGAATGACAGGAACGCGATGAGTGCCTATATACCTCACCGTATACATGACGCAAGTATACATGCATATAATGCTTCCGGGCATTCCCATTATTCTCAAAAATCTTCGCGATTTGGATCAAAAGAGCAGAGGGAGGATGTAGATTTGAGCATGTAGAACAGTCTCTCTCTCTTCGATTTTGATCCAAACCTCGAAGGGGTTCGAGAATAATGGGAACTGCTTTCATGCAAAGCGCGCTTGCACGGCTCCGACATGGCCTTAATGCAATCGCAAGCTCATGAGTGTACGGTTTCAGAACTCTTTCGATCTTCGAAAAAGTGGATCAAATGATGCTACCCGTAGAAAAATGAATCCATTAGGATACGCTGCATTTCCAAGAGTTGCTAAGAAATTTTTGCCGAACCTAAGGAATCGAGAAAGCTGAGAATAGTCATAAAGTTATGCTGACAAATCGAATCTCGTAAGATTTATCAGACTAAACAACTCGAGCATAGGAATTTTCCATAGGTTCTAACTCACAACAAAGGAACCAAGTGTTGGAAAAATTATAGAAAATTAATACTTTAGCGACTGATACATCTCAGCGCATCAGTAAGCATACCTGAACTGTGCCTGATTTTTCCCCATTTGAGATCTCAGATACGCGCACTCGCATGCCTTCTCGCGCAGTTTTCATGTTTTTTTTATGCAAGGAGTAATTTGGACCGATCCGAAAGTGACCCATATACATGTTTCTTACAACGGAAAACCCGGGTTTTACTACTTCTGACTTATTTTTTCTCTTTGTTCAAAGGAAGTTGCGCCAAAATACTTGACTCAACTATTCTAAACTTTCTTCAATTCATTTTATTTGCCTTTCCTTTATCTTTGAACTGCTTTTTCCAGAATAGCAAAATTCTATTTGGCACCGTTTTTATTTTCATGGATTTGGATCGGTATTTGAGACAACCTGGCTTGTTCCGTGGAATAGAAATGTTCACGTTGTTTACCCAATTGAATATCTGAATTCATAACGACCCATTTCATATCTTATAGGGTATATTCATAAGGGTATATTCATCTTTATAATATTCACTCTTGAGAAATCCAAGAAAAATAGATTCGAAGTATCTGTACTTGTATTCACACAAGATATCCAAAACTAATCATTCATCCCGAAAGAAAATTCATCACTCAACTATTTTACACAGAAGTCAATGTATCATAAGAATTGACGATAATGATCAAATATGACCCATCAGTGTAATCAGATTGCGGAAGCTCGGCATTATCAGCAAATTGAGGAATGAATGGTTTCGAAGAAGCGGCGACGGGAAAAATTACAGGAGCTACTCTCCCATTCTATTGGATGGAATATATCTGCCGATACTGATCTACATGAATGGAGTCTGTTTGTCAGTCTCCATTCTGGCTATTGAAAAGATCATAAGATCAGTGACTTCATAGCAAAGGATGAATGGAGATGGATTAACAACAATCTTGAGATATTACTCAAGATAGTTCATCTGTGGTTATGACTCTTAGTAATCAGCAAATCTCAAAATCCAGTATGAAAGGACTGTGGAGTCATCTACTGGTGCACGGTGCAGTCAATAATTGATTGGTTTGAATCAGCAAATGATGATTATCGGTGACTCATGCCACTACATAGATAGCTCTACAACTATTTGTACTCAAGATGGAAGGATATGTCTCTACATGAGATTGCTTTCTCGTTTTGATCGATGCTAAAATAGAGAAGAGAGGCAGACTACCTGTGACATTCTCTTTTATGAACTATACTCACCTTTGATTTCATGAATTCGTTCGACAATTTCTATTTTTTTATACCGATTTCATTCTGTCACTCGTAATCATTATCATCATTTTTCCTTCGTGTGAGCGATCGAATGAGAATAATCGACTTCACTGCTAGAGTGTAAAAGAGGACAAACATCTTTCGGGAAAATCCCAACACTGGAGGTTGGAGTTCAGATCAAATTCAATAAGTGACCGAGGACCAGTACTTCTTTTCTACTTTTCACGACAACAGACTGGAGCTACGTGTAGCTCTCGCTCGTCAAAGTGGCAAACATATACCAACCTCATCCCTAGGAATATGAAATTTTTCATAACATTCTGAGATTAGAATAGCATTTTTGAACAAGGGTTCTGGTTACTTCATTGTTACCAAAACCGCATTCAGATGAGCAGTCTTGGTACGAAAGGCTAACAACAGTCACCGCTCTTGTCACCTAACTTGTTCCTGACCTTTCAACAAACCAACCTATCATCCACGTGCAGTGCCATAAAATACTCATATATTTTTGGTGGATCGATAAAATCATTCCCCATAAAAGAGAGGTGTTTACTGCTCATTTATATGAATACCAGGTGTGTCCGTGTTTGCAGACAAAATAAGGTGAAGCACCCCGAACTTCGCAAATCGGCTAGCCAGGCTATCCACATCGGTTTTTAAAACTTTTCAATTTGCTTTTTTTGCACTCTTATACAAAAAACGTCATTTTGCTTGCAAATGAGCACTATTCAACTAATGACTCGTGACCTTGACAAAATATACGAAATTAAATCACTTGTCATATTGCACTTTCCCTCTATCTCTTTTGAGGTGATTACTTGCGATATATCATTGATGATAAAACGTTCAATCATGATAATACATCATTCTAAGTACGCGTAAGGAATTATTTCTCTGTCAAACTCTTTATGATTGACATTAGATGATTTATATGGAATAGTAAAAATTTTTTTAGTACGTAGTGGGTGATTTCGATTAGTTCGCGCTCAATGAGACTTAATATGTATGCCGCCTGGTATGTGGTAAGTATTCACTTTTCACCGGCTTCGGACCACAGGTACCTTGCACCATCTGAGTTTAGAAACTGGTATGCCCGTAGCACGAGATGTAGCTAGTTTACATGTACAAAGTACTTAGGTATAGGTTACTCGGTACAATGAATATTGTAAATTATTGTCCTCGTATCAAAATTACCTACAGCAATGGTGCGTAATCTATGAAATTTCAAATTCCTCTTCACTATAGAATCCGACATGATTTTCTATTTCGGCGGTTTCTACGCACTCAAATTCTATTTTAACGAATCAGAAATCCTTTTTGACCCCTGCAATCGCTATTCAGAACGGAAATTGTCACTGAAATTCGTTGTAGCATCCAGAGTCAATCGCGTACACAGTAATGCTAGACCGACGTTGAGGGAATATCCAATTTGGGATTCGTAAGGATTGGTAATTATTGATTACATTGTCACATCGGTGTTGTAAGTTCCGAGAAATGTTGCGGGAAAGAGGTTTCATAATTGATTAGAGGGGGTTTTACATACTGCTCTGAAGCCAACACGGCCAAGATAATAAGGAGTAATGTAATCTAAAAAAGTAGTTAATAATGGTGTAGGTAGTAATGTAATCACAATGTATCTAATAGGTAGTAATGTATTCCAAACGAGCTAATTGAATAATCCGAAGAGCGATGTTCTATATCTCCCGTACAAGATCCTAATAGTAGCAAAACTTGAGGCCTGTGGTATCGAAATGAGATACGCGGCGAAGCAAGAAACAACACTAAAGATAAGCAGGTAGAGACGCCGATAATGATGAGTTATATCTATAGTGCGTATTTGATAAAGGTAACTCAGTTCCAAGCCGACAAAACTTGAGACATGCACTCTTAGATATGTAGGCAGCAAGTGCATCGAATTTTATGAACATAGTCTTTCCAAAAAAAGTGAAAAAAAAGCTTTTTCGAGCGGTGGAACTGACATCACAATTCCCTACGCATCAGTTTTGGTTTTTCGATATCCCAGCTCCTATTCCTAGCTTCCTATTCCTGGATCCCTAGCTGATCATATATTTCCATGATGAAATCAGTATCTCTCTCGTATGATACAAGATGACCAGATCTCTTTTCTTCCACGATTCATGATTAGATGGAAATTTGATGAAAGAATAACCGATAATTTGGAATACTCTCAGCTAAACCAGAAATCTGGCCGATACCATCAAGATTCGAATTTTAGGCGTCGCATTTTAAATTTCACCAAACCTTTGATCTACCCAGCAGCATTCAGTAATTACACATGATACAGGGATTCTGAGCACTCAAACGAACACGTTAGACGAGAGAGAAATTGATACATCTCAGATCAGAGCAAAGCTTTTGAGCAGCGCGTCGATACTTGCCGCGACGAGCTTTGCTCCTTACTCTCTCGAGGGCTCACGGCCGCAAGTACACATTTCTCCCGGGAGACAGAAGCGATCCACGCGGCATTTAGCCCGGTTTAAGGTTTTAGAAATTCGCCTCGCGGTCGCTTCGGCGATTGCCTTTGTGCGTCTCTCGGCAGGCAGCCTCGTCGTCGTCGTCGTCTAGAAGAAAATAGGTCCAGAGCAGCCGCAGAGAGCGGGCTCGCTCTTATCCTCTCGACTTTATACTTTAAATCCAGCCTATAAATATCGCGCTCGAGCGAGCCGCGGCGCGACCTTCGGATTTGGGGCTGGTTTCCGAAAGATTGGCTCTCGCGGTGTATCCTCCGAAAGAGAATCGCTCGGCGCGCGCCCGCGTCGATATATCAAGGGATGAGCGGCGGCAAAGAACAAGCCCCCGTCCGCCCTCGAGCCACCCCCTTCAACTTGTCCCCGGCTTCGCTTCTCAGCCGCGACGATTCGTCATATCTCGTATACCATGAGCCGGGTCTTGCTGTCGGCTTTTTCCTCGCGAGCGAACTCTGTTGTCGTATCCTCTCGCCGCAAGAAGATAGAAGTACGAAAGGTCGGCGCGCATATTTATTTGCTCGGATACGGTCACTCAATGATTGGGATGGTGAATTTACTGCCCCGTGACGATGTTTAGATGTGGTCTGCTGAACCGCTGGCCGACATCCAAAAAGTTATTTTGAATGTTGTCGTTTAGGTAGCATGCTTCAATTCACTATTGCGAGATGCTTTTGGGAGTTGGGTAATTTTTTAAGTGAAGGGATGTATCTCGTTACTAACCAGGAAAAGGGCCATGCATCCGGATCGCGGATTTGGATGAAACTTTGGGAATAGTTCCCTCTTAGTGTCGAAAAGTGAAATCCAAAGCCACAGAATCTAGTGCCCGATTGCTTTATAATATAGCCCAGAATATCAGCGTTGCAAGTATATCTATAGATATAACTATTATTCTTGACGGTGCTAATATAAGTGTTAAAAATAAGGGGTCATGGGTAATATGAATATTCTGGTCCATATCTCAAAACTACTGGGCATCAGACTCTGCGGCTCTCGAAAAAAATCTCTGGGCACCAGAAAAAACCATTCCCAAAATTTCAGCCAAATCCGTAATCCAGACATATGGTTCTCTTCAGGTGAATCTTAATCTGACGACTCGTCACTGATGAGATTGGATTATTTGCGTCTGAAAACATTTGATACAATACGCTGAGAGAATCATCATTACAAATATGAAAATGATAATATGAACCGGCAGAAAAATCGGACCATTCTGAGAGACGGTTGCAGGTAAATGCGTGTCTCGCCAACTTCATTTTGTGTCAGTTCGTTTCAGAACAAACTGATAGCTAATTTTATTCTTCGTGCAAGACCTTGCAACAGTTGTATCTTCAAATTCTGCTAAAATATTAGTTTATCAAATATCAGTAGATTCCCTTGACGACCCGTACGTTTTTATGATCATTATCAATATTCTGAAAGATATCAGCTGGAGTTATTATCTGATCGTCTTTCGACCCAGTTAGATGCATTTTCTGAGGAGCAAACTAATGTTGAATCCACCATACGTCATTAAATTTGGCCTGTCCCAATTCAGTATAAACTGTATTAAATATCAGACAACCAATCGCAATATAGTGGAACGAGGTCAAAACTTACAATGATGATCAATAACGCCGATCTAGATAAAGGTTGATACGCGTGACGCTTCGCATCAAATACGATGCCTCGAGCTCTAGACTGTTAAAATCAGAGTCACGCTCAGCTAGAACTTGAGATACATATATATTTGTTCCTGTTTTAACAGGACGACTCGATACACGTTGATTCAGAGACGCAGATAGATCCAGTCCATTTGGGAAGGGATTTGAAAAATCCCATCAGGGAGATCCGTGGCCGCAACGAAGGAAATACGCAGACTTTTGTAACACAATGGAGGTGGATGAAGCCGCAGTAGGCGCTTGTCTCGGAGGTCCTCTCCGCAGCATGAATATGTAAATCCTCATTTTTGGTTCGAATACATTCGAAACCGAAAAGCATCTCACGGAGCAATCCCAAGCTCGTACTTTCCTTCACTATCGCTGATCCTTGGGCGGATTGATTCATTAGGCTTGCGAGGTGTATTTGTGTGTCAGTTTGAGCATGACCGTAATCACAACTATTCGAACCACGGATATGGAAAAGAAGTATATCTCTTTACGATCTGACCTACGGTCTAACCTTGGAATCTATTCTAATATCAGTTCCAACGATCCAAAATGAAGAATATTAGATAGATGGTGAATGCTCAAATATTATCATGAAGATTTCACAATGATGAATCTGAATTAGTTCGAGAGTACACGATATGACTTGATGCTCAAAATAATCGCTGAATAGATCTTCAAAACGTTGTGCTGCCTAGTTATATCACTTTTAGGCATTTTCTACTCAAGCCCAATACCTCTATGAGTCGAAAATTCCCTCAACTTCGATAGATTTTGAGCCTCTGAAAATTTGGCTGTATGAATCCAGCATACATCAAATGATGAACGTATGAAACTTTTGTCTATGATCCGAATAGTAATTCATTATCGCTCTTATTCTTCCTCGCTATCCTTCTACCTTACCACCCACGGATCAAACAAATACACGAAACAAAAGGAAAATCCCCGTCCTCACCTTCGCCCCAGATCGTATCATCAGACTCTACGTGGCCCATACCGGGCTTCGTTTTCGCGTGCACACTCGCGAAAGCCATCGACTCATAGTGAGATACGCTTTGCGATAATTCTCCTTCTCGTGCATCCCGAGACCGAAAAACTGTTATTATAGAATGCGAAGAGAGTCGCCATGGATTAATGCACTAATTGGGATTCGAATAATACCGAGTCAAACTGGGCTCGATGCCTCGATAAGCGATACGCAGCCTCGTTTCCACATCGAAACCGAGGAGCTTTGCCCCAACGAATTCGTGATACAAAAAGCACAAAACGTCAAGCAAACCTAGTCACACTCGTGTACATCCCGTGACCAAAGCATCCGCTGGCGCATTATGCAAAGGGAAACGTATCGTCGGGGCGTTTTGACGTTTTATTTCCTTGCGCGAGCTCAAAGGCATGCGGGCGTTTTGTCGCGGCCGAGCAGAAGCTCGCAGATGGGACGATAGCGACCGACCTCCCGATGACAAATCTACCCCGGGAGCTTTTCATCGGGAACCGGCGGCGGCTCTACTCGGGCAAAGGGATCCGACACTGCCGGACACCGAGTTTTATCTGCGCAAAGTTTTAATGCTACTCGGCGCGCGGGCGGCCGACCCTCGGATGCAAAGACGGCCCGGGGCGATGGTCACGGAAGCCGCGTAATAATTTCGGCCACGATTCGTATTGTTGCCTTGCACTCGGCCGAAACACTCTCGCCGCCCGCTCTGTATTAAGAGTATACCCAAAAGTGCGCCGAGTATTCAAATGGAAGGGCCATTAGAGGCCGCTCGGATATATTGATTATTGGGGGGATCAAAGGGGAAGACGCGAGAGACTCGAGGGGGTCGCGCCTCGATATTCTAAAAGCCGAGGGTCGTCGCTTTCGTTGGCTCTCGCAAGCACGAGTTTGCCGCAGACGTAGGTCGCGAGGAGGAGTAACGAGCGATTCTTAATCACGCCGGGGCAAAAAATAGCCACGCTTATTATTTTTATTCGCTAAATATTCAAACTGCGGCCGGGCTAAAAGGGCTCGCGCGCGCGACTAATGCATTTAATATCTCATCCCCTCGGTGCGCGGCAAGCGCAGCCCCGGCCTTTTTCCTCGGACGGCGCGAAAAAAGAAATATCCGACTGGTGGCAAGAGACAATATGGGGAAGAGAGGGCCACTGTGCGCCGCAGAAGCTCGCTTTTTGAAGCTAGAGAAAGAGAAGCAGCAGCAGCAGCAGTCGTAACGCCGCGGACAAATTAAAATAATAACTCTCGCGTATCAGTGGCTCGCTCTCGAGAGAGCTACGTGCCGGGCTAGAGCCCCTTTCCAGAGCCGCAAAGAGCAAGAAAAAGCAGAGCAGGCGAAGAACGGCGGCCGGCTAAGAGGCTCATATCTCGAGAGTCGAAAGAGCCCCGGCTCGAGTCACGCTCTGGGCCGGCTTGTTTTATGTGGGCGCTCATTTCTAGATCGGGGTGGTGTGGTAGACCGGACAAACAAGTGTCAGGCACTCGAGAATTAAAATCGAAGTTTGCGGCGCGAGATCGAATGGTCGCAATAAAAATCTGATGCCACTGCAGTTGGAGCGACGAAATCAAATGGGAGGAAGGGTAGGAGGGTGAACGCTGAAAAAATTCAAGTGCGAGTGACTGAGGAGAACAATCGGCGCGATGCGGGCGTCAATTGTCGCGAGCGATACGCATTATCGCGCGGAAGGGTGGGAACGGGAAAGTGAAGGGAGAAAGGGACGGAAGAAATGACGGGCCGCAGTACTCTTGAAGGGCATTAGGCTTTTCGGAGCAGTGGGGGTTGGGCTGAGGGTAAGTAGTGCGAAGTCCTTGGTGAAGAAGGAGGAGAGTGCATGGAGTCTCGATAAAAGGGGTTGGATTCGATCGAAGGAGAACATCCCACTAGTCACAATCTCGACAATACAGCAGGATTTCTACACTACCTCCTTCTTTTTGGAATGAAACCTCTTTCCGTTGTTCGGTGGAGAGGAGAATCCTCTGCGACCACGTGACCAAAATAATGTGCTGAGTCATATTGTGACCAAGAAATGAAATCTAGCGATAGGTCGAATAGAGTGAGATTTTGAGTTCCAGCCATTCTGAGACACTTAGGCTGACGCATAGTGGTCTGAGAGCCAGGTATCACGCTCTCTGACTTGCGACAGTAGAAAAACATGCCCGATCGGGTCCGTTCGAACGGCATTTCTTAGATAAAATTGATGCCAAAAGTCAATGTGTCCAAGAGTGATTCTTCCTTTGAATATCACATAGAGCAATGCAATTTATGTATCAAAATCGGGATGCCTTTCACGGAGCCAAGCCACAACATGGCTAGCCTTCCCACATTGTTTGAGTCCAATACGGATCCGTGTGTGTTCCCAGTGTCCGCCTGGCTGCAGAATATGGAGTGTCGAACAAATGTACAGAGCAGAGGCTATGGTTGCAATGCTTGGGAACTTGTTGGCGTTCATGTAATTTCTTGCTACCTCGTCTCCAGAGGAAGGGTGCTGGACTACATCAGGCGATTCTTCGTTGAGCGCGCCACGCGTCGATTCGGAGCTGGAATACGTGCGATGTTCTGGGAGGAGAGCAAGCCTTGTTCTTTTCAAACCTTCATGCATTCCATGAATAGCGATGTGCGATTGTGATTATCTGCTCAAAATGATGGAGTTTTATATTAGAGAGCTCCTTTGCGGCCGTCCATCATTTTCCGCAAAACTAGGAGCTTTCTGGAGAAAACTGAGCTCTCAAGTCAGTCTATACTACCGGAAAAAAATTACAGTACACCCAAAAATACTGTGCAGATGGCTATCGTTCGATACCTAGCAGTAGGTGTGCTATACAGAAAGGTTCTCTCTACACACTTTGAGATGGTGATCCTAATTTCCCCGCTTATAAGGTGCCAGAATCATTCTACGTCAGTTGGAAAAATTGTTAAGTTTGACAATTTTAAGGCAAATTTTTGAGTTCTGGCGACTTGCAGGAGAATTGCGGCATTATGTAAGAACCTGTGAAGTTTGGGTGTAGAATTTGGATGCTCCCAAATTCTTCAGTGAGCGCGCTGACATTACAAAGGGCGTGAAAAACGTGCCGGGATGAGCCCGAGTGGAGCCTCTATAACAGATCTACTCTGCGATACTGAGCGATAAAGATGAAAAACATTGATTTTCAATCGTATTCAAACTTTCGACCTTGTAAATCCATAAAAATATATTTGACTCTTCTTTGGGTGCATCAAGCATATTTTTATGACTTCGTCAACTCCTGCGCGTCCTTCAAACGCAATCATTTTTTCGGCTTACTTAATTCTTTGGAGTCAATCTGCCTCGTCAGTTTGCTTCTTAATCTATGACTGAAGCTTCAAACCTCCAAGCACGTGGAATATTCTACGGCCGACGTGGAATATCCTACCGTCCCCCTCCCTGCTATCCAAAATATTTGCAAAATATAGAATCTCGAGTACTATTCATGCACCCACTCGACCCTTCAGGAGTCATCCTTAATTCAATCAAACTTCCGACAGTCCTCAAAACCCTCGTTGAGTGAGTGCGGTCCGATAACCGAATCAAACGCGAAGACCTCGATCGACTACTTGTTACCAAAATAAGTAACATTGCCTCAACTCCAACTCATTTCATCGTGCACCTCCTATTAATCGAGATCAGTTTGGTCACTTTGGCAGGGTATCAGGATTGAACTCAATCCGAAGGTATGCGACTGCATGCGTAACGAGTGATTGATAGCGACGCCAACTGGCGCTGCCCTGAAGCGCTCGATCCTCGACCATACAGTGCTGAGTCAGTGACACGCGTCTCCGCGATCATTGCGCGAGCTGTTCATGATGTCTACTGATACTGCGCCATCAGCCAGCAGCTAATGCGCAGATGATATCCGGCGTCGGGCTGCATCGAGAGAGGGGAGGTGAAAATAAGAGAGATCGAGCTGATGTCTGCGCTAGTTCTCGTGATGCATTGCTCAGCCGCAGCTGTGCGACAGAGCGGATTTAGGTGTGGAAGATGAGCCATGCAGTTGCACAGATGATAAGCTATAGAGACGCCTAGGAATGAAGTAGCGAGGACGCAGGTCACGGTAATTTGCGGTGCGGGCGCACAACCCATCGTCCGAGGCTACGGATGGTTTGTCCACAGGGCGTCATCAAAATGCAGTTTGGCCGAGACAGCAGATACTTATATGAGGATTTCGCCTTTCCGAAGGCGACATCGGATGATTACGGGTCACATCAAACTGTGAGAGGATGCCAAACCTTTCGACGTCATCCAATGTCCTAAATTGAGATCAATCAGGGATGGATTTGTCTCTGGCGAAAAAATAATTAAGCAAGCCTAACATCGGATATCAAGAATGCAGGCCGTGTAATGTTACAAATTTCTGAGGCTATATTGTGCGGACTAGAATAAATCTTTCACATGTGAGAGTAGTTCTAATCCTAGTTCTACATCGCGATATCTGTTTGTCAGCATATATTCACACGGTCCTAGCACGTACAAGAGACACGCCCGAGAAGCTGCACTCAAACAGGAGAGGATGGATATCGCCCTACAACGGCTGATGCCGAACATCGTTGGTCAAATCGATCTTTCAACCCATAATTCATAACCCATGACCCAAATATTGATCTTCCAACCCCCAACCCATAACCCAAGTTTTGATCTTTCATCCCATAACCCATAACCCATAACCCAAGTTCAAGTCCTCCAACCGATAACCCATAACCCAAGTTTTGATCTTCCCACCCAACGGGACGCACCCCTCACTCCCATTAGCGCCCTCTCGCTGGTTTACCGACGGTCGGTAAGCAAGATCCCTGCAATACCAGCAGATGGTGATGTAAGTTCGTATCTTACCGGCTCGAGTGTTTCACTTACCGACGGTCGGTAAGGATGTTCCCTACCTCACCGACCCGGTCCATCATCCTGGCATTGCAGGATCCTATGGATGCGTGAGACCTACCTTAACCTCAGTTTTATTGGAGCCCATTCCGCCATCATTACACGGACACATGTTGATACACATCTGCCAGATATGCGTAGAATGTTCTGCATACAGTTCCAATGACGCAACACACCCGGCTCTTGGATGCGTGTAAAACGTCCTGAAAGTATTTCGAAGCTTCCATTGCGTCATCATTCCAAGCGGTCGAGTCCAGGAGGTTTCATGTTCGTTCTGGTAGTAGTCTCTCGACATGTCGGGGACGTTCTCGAAAAGAAGTTTTTCGAAGGCTCCATTGCGTCACCGTTCCAATCGGCCCGGTCGTGTCCAATAGAAACGCGTAATTGCATCACACGCCCAAGCGCCAGATGTGAGTAGGATCTTTTGCAGGCAGTTTCAGGTTCGTTCTGGTAGCAGTGTCTCGACACGTCGGGAAAGTTCTCGAAGCGTCTGTTGCACCATCTCCCCCTGTCTATAAAACCCGAGGGATTCGGCCGCCGCCGTCATTGGTGTGCGATACTTGGATGACTCGAGTGCTCCAGTGCTCAAGCGTTCCCATTAGTGCTCTGTGCCTTTACCAGGAGACGACGTTCTACGATGAACTCAGTGCCCAGTAAGTATACCTTTAGTCACGACATACTCACAAGGGGAAGCCAAGACCTCCGGGTGACCAATCTTGACCAAAATTTTTTTACAGAGTCTTACCACCTAGTATATGAAGAATCTAGAGTATCTCCAGCCAATGGGCACTCTGTTCCAAGATACAGCTATAGACATTATGATTGCTAGGATATCTATATATACGCCCTTTTAACACAGGTCTATATGGGCAGTGCTGATTGCCCATATATAGATATATATAATGTCTATAGCTGTATCTTGGAACAGAGTGCCCATTGGCAGGAGATACTCTAGATTCTTCATATACACTCAGAGAAGTAATTCTTAGCGGCAAAGACTTGGCGGGATTTACCAGTAGGGAAGTATAGGGATTTCCCTCAAAGCCCGAGGAAGTAACCGTTACGGCGCGGCATTTACCGTGAAGACCGCGCGCCGTAACGAAGATACCGGAGAGTGAACATAACCCCGTCGAGGTTATGCAGATTGATGACAGTTTCATCATCCATTGTAATCATCCCGGGTGGTATTTGTTCATTGTATCGGCTTATCATCGTTTGGGATGACCTTTATTAGTCAAGAAGTTATGTGGCTAAGCTCATCATGGCTCCCACTGTAAAATGCCTGCCTAAAACATCACGCGAACCAGGGAGTTGTACCTAATGCATGAGGGAAGGTACCGTGATGAATGCTCGATGTCTTTGTGGTTAAGGCCGCGGCGTTGCCGCTAAGAATTACTTCTCTGAGTGTACTAGGTGGTAAGAGTCTGTAAAAAAATTTTGGTCAAGATTGGTCACCCGGAGGTCTTGGCCTCCCCTTGTGAGTATGTCGTGACTAAAGGTCTAGTCACTGGGCACTGAGTATATGGTAGAACGTCGTCTCCTGGTAAAGGCACAGAGCACTAATGGGAACACTGGAGCACTGGAGCACTCGAGTCATCCAAGTATCGCACACTAATGACGGCGCCGGCCGTATCCCTCGGGTTTCATAGACAGGGGGAGATGGTGCAACAGACGCTTCGAGAACGTTCCCGACGTGTCGAGACACTGCTACCAGAACGAACCTGGAACTGTCTGCAAAAGATCCTACTCACATCTGGCGCTCGGGCGTGTGACGCAATTACGCGTTCCTATAGGACACGACCGGGGCGATTGGAATGGTGACGCAATGGAGCCTTTGAGAAACTTCTCTTCGAGAACGTTCCCAACATGTCGAGAGACTACTACCAGAACGAACATGAAACCTCCTCCGTAAGGTCCGATGCACATCTGGCGGTCGGGCGGGTGACGCAATTACGCGTTCCTATCGGACTCGACCGCTTGGAATGATGACGCAATGGAAGCTTCGAGAAACTTTCGGAACGTTCTACACGCATCCAAGAGCCGGGTGTGTGACGTCATTGGAACTGTGTGCAGAACATTCTACGCATATCCGGCAGATTTGTTTCAACATGTGTCCGTGTAATAATGGCGTAATGGGCTCCAATAGAACTGAGGGTAAGGCAGGTCTCACGCATCCATAGGATCCTGCAATGCCAGGATGATGGGCCGGGTCGGTGAGGTAGGTAACATCCTTACCGACCGTCGGTACGTGACACATTCGAGCCGATAAAATAGGGATCTACATTACCAGCTGGTGGTATTGCAGGTATCTTGCTTACCGGCCGTCGGTAAACCAGCGAGATTGTGCTTATTGGAGTGAGGGTGTGTCCTGTTGGGTGGGAAGATCAAAACTTGGGTTATGGGTTATGGGTTTGTGGACTTGAACTCGGGCTATGGGTTATGAGTTATGGGTTGGAGGACTGAACCTGGGTTATGCGTTGGAAGATTAATGCTTAGGTTATGGATTATGGATTATGAGTAATGGGTTACCAGTTGGAAGTTGCGAACTTGGGTTATGGGTTATGGGTTATGGGTTGGAAGACTGCACTTGGGTTATGGAATATGGGATGAGAGACCAGAACTTGGGTTGTGGGTTGGAGGACTGGACTTGGGTTATGGGTTATGGGATAAAAGAGCAAAACTTGGGGTATGGGTTATGGGTTATGGTTTTGGGTTATGGGTTGGAGGACTGAACTTGGGTAATGGTTTATGGGATAAAAGAGCAAAACTTGGGTTATGGGGTGTCCGCCTCCTTGTGTGCCAGAATCGGCATAGCTCCACTACTAAGTACCATGAATTGGCTCTCAGAAAAACATAAAGTCATTTTTTTGTGGCATTCATCCCGATTCCGAAGGTAGTCTGTGCCCATCACGTTAGGTCCCCAAGATTAGAAAGTCAAATTGGACGCTGACAGGAAAAATTAGGGAAAATCCACTCATTTACGTTTCTTAGCTGAATCCCAATCCGTTGGTAGATCAAGAGGCGCGATAGCGCCTCGCTGGCAAGTATGAGTTAAGAAAGAAACTCGCGAAGTGCCGTGCGTACTATTCGTCGAATTCGGGTTTTCTAACCTCACGCTTTCTTTTCACTCGACTTACTCATCAAGACTCTTACTCATCAAACTAAGCAAGCCATCTCTACCTCACTCATTCATGACCTCTGAGCAGCAATTCAAGTTTCTTCGTCATCAGTTCTCAGATTCTGGGTCTCAGAACTTTGATTTTGTTTCCGCGATTTTTGGACCCTCTGGAACGTTTTCGTTTGATTTTTTTAACCTTCTCCATCAAGAGCGAGAGCTCTCGAATCAAAGTTGTGGAAAGGTAGTGAAAGAGAGAAGGCAGCGTCGCATAGTGATGAGTGACAAAGCGAGAGAGAGAGAATGAGAGAGAGAGAGAGAGAAAAGATCGAGCGAGAGCAGACGCCGCGTTGCAGACTTCGTGCGAGTGCAATGTTTACATCGGCTCTGCAGAAATATGTCCACGCAAAGAATTTTTCAATGACATCCAATGATTGGATGGGCTCATAACTGGTTTTTCAGAGTGTGGAACAGTGTAGAAGATGCTTCCATGATTACAGAGACTGGATTGCACGGGAAAGCATCAGTGGAGGGACCTTTTTCTATCACTAATAGATCCTTTCTGCGGATGTGTAAGAGTAAAGATGACATATCATTTAAACCCCTGGCATAATTTTACTTCAATCTCCAGAGTTGTGTTTCCTCACAGTGAGTACTCAGAAGCTAGGCCTAAAATCTCATTGATATCACAAGCTTATAGACATGGTGGATTCACTGTTGCTTCCTTTATGTTTTGGGTCTAGCAGTCAAAGACTGAGGCTCGTTTGAATCCAAGCAGCCAATTCTAAATCTGGAACACTCATCACTCATAGTCTTGTGAGCTCTTAAGTATCCTGAGATTGTGGGGATATCTATGCGCAAATGCAATCCGATGCATTCTTTATTTTTCATAGTAAATTGTTGAATCCAAGCGATTTGGTTTATTGAAAAATTTGCCCTTTGTGCGCCTACTTGGATTGTTGATCGACAAGTTGATACATTCTGGAATGTATCTCAGTGGTTCCAGTAATTGTTCGAACAAATTTCATTTTTGGCGGAAGGAATCCATGCCTGCTTCGTACGGCTTCCATATTGTGAACATTGGCCACTCCAAAATCTGTCTCAATCAATCCGTATTCCTTTTGAAGAGATAGATCTTTGATTATACAATTCCTCGTTAAAGACAACTGAGCACTCACATAATCTATCTCTATACTTTGGAGTCGGAATCAGCGGCCGAAAAGTCTTGAATCTATCATAGCCCGTGTGCCCAATTCAAGATACCTTTGATGAGAAAGTGGTCCTTCGGCTACGCGAATTCACAACAGAGAACTCGTGCACACACAATCTCGTCTCGTTTTCAGCGCACATCACGCGCACACCAACCCTGTTGGAAGAAATTTCAAATCGTTTGACGATATCATCCAAATTGGATCCAACTTTGGATCCGAATTGGATGAAGCATGTAATGATATTTGGGTCAAATTTGGATCCAATACTTCAAATGCCTATTTCGGGGCGCTCGCGGCTCAATGAACGGTCGTGCTTGACGAATTGTGCAGAATTCGTTCACATGATTTTTGAGTCTTCTGGTCGTTCTTCGCACAAAAACAAGTAATAATGGACTCATATTTGTGAGGATCATCAAGTGAAAGCTGAGTTTGTTCTCAAGTTGGGCACATTATCTAGATAGATTTGCTTCGTTTGTTGTGTAGGTTATGTTTCAAGCAGTAACAAATATTTACAATACCATTCAATATTCAGATGCAAAGGCCTGTGCAGTATTTTGAAATGAGTGAAAAAGTTGAAAAAGCGGCTCTGCTCAATCGGTTGAGAGTTCGAAAACACAGAGAAAATAAACGAAGGAAAGTTGAACCAACGATTTCACATGCTGAAGAAAGAACCACTTGTTCTGATGGGCAAAAAGATGAGAGAATCGCTGTTCAATTAGAAAATCCGACAGTTCACAGATCTACAGATGACCTATCAGCAGTTGATTCGCAAGCCCTTAGGATTGAGAGCTGTGAGGAGGATGTGCCACTTTTTGAAAACATAAATAGTGGTAGTCATTGAATTCCTAGTGATGCTGGAGACAGCGAGGATGGTGGAGTGGATTAAAAATTATTAGTCCCAGAGGATGTGGGCAGTGTTGATGATGCCGGTACACCTTTTATAGGTAAACTCAGAAAATGGGCGTCGAAGGATGTTGCATACATTGAGGTAGATTCACTCTTGAAGATTCTTAAACCACATCATTCAGAGGTTCCATTGAGCTCCAAAACCTTACTCAAAACTGAATTGCAACTGTCTCACAAAATCAAATTATTCAATGTCAGTAATCCATCAGATAAATCTGAGTATGTATTCTTTGGGATTGCTCTTTATGTGATAAAGGGACTACGGCTAGCCAAGGATGAACCTGCTTGGGATGATCCGCTTGTGATTGTTCCAATATCATTTTTACAACCTTCTGTGAAAAGATGCGAGAAAGGACTATCATGTTTATTGTACCCAAGCATGCCTCACACGCTTGATGATAAAGAAATGATTCAAGCTCATGTCAGGAGGCAATTAGCTCCTCCACAATCTTGGGGTGTAATGGAATGTCAGATGATCAATGTAGCAAGTATGACCATTTCATTTTCTGATGTACGGTAGAAATCTACATTTTTCTATCATAAACCTTCTATATCTCGCAGCAACATATGAACTAGCTACACAGTCACTGTCAGCAACCAAAGCTGTTAGAAAAGCTCTCCAAAAAAAAGAGTCATTCAGAAGAAAGATCCTCTCAAAATAGAACCTACCTCGAGTACGGCAAATAAAATTAGAAAACAGGATAAGAAAAAGATAGCTGCATCTCAAACTGCTCGTGGCCCAATGATTGGTCAATCACAAACTAGTCCAAACAAAGTTCTAGCTGATATTTCAAATACTGAAAATGTAGAACAACAATCGCCCGCTTCTCCCAGCATTGGAACAAGCGAGGAACTCAATGATTATATTAGTCATCGAAGACTTTCAAATGATGAAATGAAGGAGCTCATATTTTCAATACGACCAAATGTACTGGAATCATCTACTGGAGTATCCACTGCCAGTAACATTCCTCTTCTCGACAATAGTGATCAAATGAGTAAGTTTTTAACACATATAGATATTTCCTAGAATTTTGGATTCAGAGATGACATGGTACATTAATTGCATCTCCAAACAGGTGTATCATGTTCAATAAATGTTGAGCAAGTAACCGGTGGACCCAACAATGTTTCATCGGATTCTATACAAGTACTGAACATATCATTGGATGCTGCTGTAGAGGATATATCCATGAATGTTTCTTCTGGAGTTCAGGGCAGTGTCTTTGTTGAACAAGTTCACATGGATCTCCCTTCCAAAGGTGACCATATGAATCTCTCCGCTGTCCAAAAAGATAGAGATATCTCCCATGAAGTTGATGAAAGTCTTTCTATTGAACCAATAAATAAAAATTCATCCCTTGGGGCTGATGGTGATGTTTCTCACATACTGGTGACAAAAAAAGATCTACTCGGTGAGTTATAGCTGATATTCTAATACTTGGGCTAATCTCTTTGAGATTTGCCATATTTTGAGGAGGTCTCATTTTTTGCAGAAGGTGAACGCAGGATTGTTGCTGAAGTATCAGAGGCAATCGAAGAAGATCTACTCGGTGAGTCATAGCTGATATTTTTAATACTTCGGGTAATCTCTTTGAGATTTGCCATATTTTGAGAAAGTCTCATTTTTGCAGAAAGTGAAGGCAGAATT
>JAPYYZ010000611.1:0-24474 GCA_030522705.1 Eretmocerus eremicus
TTCTCCATTCAATTTCTCAATCTCGCTCGGAACACTTGTACTTGCCTTACAGAGATCCGGAAATACACTTCAGCGAGCCCGTGACCTACTTTTGACATTGTTTATGTTTTCAGTCATGATATTGCCCTACTAGGAATGCTGTTACGTGTGGGCGGAAATTGAACCATTTCTTGGCTATTTTATGGCCACAGACCAGAAATTGGCTAATTTTTGGTTCATGTCAGCGAACATGGGACGGTGCTTCTACCAGGGTGATGATGGTATTGGTATTCATTTGAAAGCAAAAAATCCTGATCCTTACGTAGCTAATACGTACAAAGATGATAGGACATGGCATGGAGTCACAACAATGTACAAGAGTTTGATTACTTTCATTAGCGGAGCGCATCAATATGAAAAGAAGCGTATAAATAGAGAAATAAAGGAGAAAGAGGAAAAAATGTACAGCAGTACAAAAAGAAAGATTAAAATAGTGAAAAGCACAATCTATCACAGCAAACTACGGACGATTGAATGGAGAATTTGCAACTGTATGACATTGCTTACATCTCCCATTTCCGAAGGTGGCCGGGCAGCTTCCCAAACCAGAGATGGCCTTCTAAATACGGTCAAGTACTCGGTCAAGTATACAGAAATTCTATATGAGATGGAACATATGACAAGGTTGTATTTAACAGAGCAGCACTTGCTTCCGATCTTGTCACGCTCTCTAAAGGCTATACCTGCCATGTTCAATGGAGGGCCCAACATTAAAATATTCCTGAGGAACATGGCGTCAAATAATCTCTCCTATCTTCGAATTTCAGTATTTCAAATTTCTGATATATCCCTGTGATATGATCAGACTTTTTCACGCAGCCAAAGTGCGAGTTTGACTCTAGGGCTGTCAGAATGAACTTGCTACTAAATTACAAAAATGCATAAGAATAAGCTAAATCTCCTGGGAATGAAGCTCAGAGCCTTAGCTCATTCTAGTAAAATCTTATGGAAAATCCAAGATTATTTAAACCTTGGATTTTTGCAGACGGCTCAAAGCTGCAAATTTTAGCACCGATCGTGTATTATCTTTGTCAGAATAGCAATCCATCAATAATAACAGTAAGCACCTTCATCGAGTCTTTCGTTCAAATAATTGTCTTATTCAGGATTAGTGGAGGAAGATTTGCGTATTTACGCACCACGGGTGAGCCGAGGCAAGTTGAGTTTTATCGAGTCTAGACATGATTCTAAAGTCGCACAAAAAACAAAATTCAATAATTCGGTTGCAATGGTGCATTACGCCATTGACCTCACAACAAAAATGTCATGTCTTCTTGTGACCCTTTGTGGAAGCTACTAAAAAGTTACACCTAAGACATCGGAACATATTGTATTCGACTCTCGATTCGACTTTAAACGTTCTTTTCATGGATATTCGGAGTTATCAAATGGAGTGAGAGATGAATATTTGCCTCGCACCTCTGGAATAACGAGATCACAGACCCCCTATTTGATCGATCTTACTTTTTCAGAAATTCGTCTGCAGCTCCAAGAGTCTCGTGAATCTTCAAAATTCCCGGCCAATCGACGCTAAGGTATCGATGCCGAGAGAAAGGAAGGTGAGAGGGAGAGGGAGAGTACATAGCGATGATGATCTAATTTCCTTCTCCCAATAAGTTAGAGCATATTTTTGCGGTTTCAAACTCGTTTACATATCCATAAACGCAATCGCGCACACGAAATCTTCCATCTCCTCACGCATGCTCACGTTTGTGTGAAAACTCTCATAAGACATGCTATGCTGCTCACCCCTCCCTTGCGCCGCTTCCGTCGTCGCCAGTATAAGACACCGTTCAATTATTTTATTCGGATAGAAGCCAACGAGTGTTAGCATTATTACAACTATCAAGAAAATTCCATCATAATTAAGAATTTGCTCCTACTTTTGGTCATTGTTGCCATCATAATCCACGAATGTGAATGAAATCTTGTATAAATCTACCCTTGAATCTACCCGTGGGAAAAGGTATGGTACGTAGGCACCGAAGGCCACGATCCACTTATGTCGCATGATTGGGCGTAACAACATCCCGTAATTGAGGTGGAGGAATTTTTGGGAAACAAACGAGTAACATTTCAGAGAGAAAAAGAGTCTGATGAATTTGCTGCCATCGTTGTTTAAAGAGAATAAAATTCTCCTTAAACAACAAATTTTCAGGAAAAAAAAATGAAAGGACCGTTGTCACCGGTGGCCAAATCTCATCCAAAGCTGGCAGTGAGAATTCACTCTTTTAGGGTCAAGTTGACACCAGCAAATGCGGTGATAAGAATATTCGAAGTATGAATGAACATTTGTACCAATTGTTAGTGCCTTTGTCGGTGAAGTATCAGTGAGAGTGTAATGTTCATCAGTTCAGTCCCTAGTACTACACAAAATTAGATTGAGGGAGTTTTCCTCCATTTTAGTTTCCCACAAAAAATCAGAATCCATATCGATCGATTTTTCAACCTTCCATAAAGATCCTTCCAATCAATGATTTCAAGTAAATCACAGAGTGAATCTGAATCCACGAATCAGTTCCATATTATCATGCAAAACTACACAGATGACTCTAGACAAAAATTTATAAAAAGACAATTAATACTAAGTATTCGAAAACATTGTACAGTCCTCGATTTACGAAATTTCCAGTCAGGCTCTCTTAAATTGAGATAATCTATATCAATGCATTATTGATGATTCCTCTTGCAAGCGCTTTGATGATGTGCCTAGAGCAAATGTATTCCACCATCAACGAATGCACGCCGTCATCGAGCTGCTAACGATTTGAATATTTTTGATCGTTCGGACAAGTTTCCGAACCCAATTGTGAAATGTTTGGATATCATTCGCTAAGAATTTGATGTTATTGCAGTGATTGGAGCTCGGATTGGAAAAGTTAAAGGAAATTGTGATGAGCTGACGTGCGGATCTCTCTGTTCGCCGTTCTGGCGAGCGTTCTGGGGTATCTGCTTAGGTGACGATATCCCGAAATGCATCTGCCATAGACTACGCCATAATTTTTCTTCTGTCTCGCATTATGAAGAATAGTAGGGGGAATGGAAACCTTCGATAAAGTATGGTTACTCAGAGGATAAGAGATTGCTGCTTCTATTCACTCTTGAGCACAGATCCTCTCCTCAATCCCAGAGACCATGCCCTACTCTAAGATGAGACTCTGAGCAGACTCAGCAAACACTGCTCCTGGAAAGTTCCAATTAGCCAAAACCATCTTTTCTATGATCTGTACTGACGTTATTAGTAGTATTCGTCCCTTGCACCTGTAATAGACGTACTGACGAGGAGCCATTTCTGAGAGCGTTCCAGCCCCGAGGCGCCCGCAGCAAGCACCACATCCTCGCATGCTAATTTAAGTGTCGGCTGGCTTCGCACGGCGCGTTTCTCCAAATTGAAGTACGAATTGTTGTCCTTTTTGCGTGGCGTGTAATCGGCTCTCGCACGCAACTATCACTTACGCGATGCTCGTCGTACGCCTCTCGCAGAAAAGACACGAGTGCGAGCGAGGTACTATCACTCGTGCAATGCAACATGCGCCGAGACAGCTGCTACCGCTGCAGAGCTCGAGCCGAGGATCGACATCTCCTGTGCGGACCAGCTGAGGAATTCGCACTACATGATTCGAGAATCATGCTACCACTACTTATAAAGTGCACATGAAGAATATATTTAGCTGGTAATGTCACTATTGGAAACGAAGTACAACATTTTCCTCAGCGTGCAGAACAATTTCTTCAAATATTGGTTACGTTCCATACACGTGGAACACACTGTTCGCGAAATTTATTCTCAAATGATTTGATTGATGAGTGATTCGGGTTGATTTGCTGCAAAACATGAATAATACGGCATATTACAAAGACACCTGCAATGACGACGGTATTTGTGTCGGAGTAGGTGGTGGTGCGATGAACTGTATTGCATGCGCAAAGTGCGAGAAAGTGCAGCATTTACTGCCTTAGGGCTTATGTTTGACACAACTTAATGAGTGCAGTGACACGTTTTCCGAGAAAACGCAGGAATGAGGAAAAGAAAACTGCGAGCCGCGCAAGTGCGAATTGACAAGATGAGGCAGTGCTACTTCTTAGACAATTGCTTTCTCGACTGAGCTGTTCACGTTGTAAAAGATACATTGACCCCCATTGACCCAGCTGGTGCTTGTTGTACATTGAAATCTCATTCTGTCAACCCACGTATAGAGCCATAGAAGCAACGGATCCAAATTCCACAGTCTCTTTCTTGGAAAGCAGTGGTGCAAGATATTCCACCTTTAACCCTTTGGCGCCCAGCCTTGCATATTTTGTACATTAAGTTTCTTTTAAAGAAATTACGATAACTCCCAATTGTCAAAATTGAAAAATCTGAAAAAATTCTGAAAAATATGTCGACTTATAAGGACCATATCCTCACCACAAACATCTCAATATCTTTAACCACACGCTTGCTAGAGCTTAAAAACATGTAATTTTTTGGGGCCTCTGATTTTTGCATTTTTGTCCTAATCTCAATGACTATTTTCTGTTTTGACAAGAATCACTTTTTTTTCATGCATCAGAAAAATTCGGGCGTCCAAGGGTTAAACACAAATGAGATGGCACAACATTTCCAAAATTTCATCTTTTCGCGCCTGAATCCGTAGCAGGCGTAAATGAATCAGCTTCATGAATTTCATGTACGAACGCGAGTTTCTGGTACCGTGACTGTTTCAATCGTCTGTTTTCATCCTGCTCTATTATGAGATACATCGGTTGAACGAAGCACGAGATGTGACTACCGAAAACTCGGTTGATATAGTTAAGAGAAGCGTGTGTCAGTGATTTCTTGCAAAGTCATTCGAAAAATGAGGTCAACAGAATTCGATGATGAAAAGTTCGAGTAGTTTGCAACTTGTTAATAATAAAATATTTCTCAATTAGAGACCAACTGGAAAAGAAAGCTCGGGCAAATTTCGTTCCCTCGTCGCGCAGGACTGTGCACACTCGCTCGCAGCTCCGGGTCTGGACTCTAATTTGGCATTCGCAGAGCGACTCCGTCGCGGGACAAGAATTAGACCTCGCACGGGTAAAGAAGCGTATAAACCTTCCCGGGAGGGTCGAGCTCGAGCCGCGGGGGTGAAACTCGCGCGGGGCATCTTTGTCGGGCGCGTCGTCGCACCAGCAGAGATAACAGCGCCTCCCCCTCTTCTTTCCTACTTTGCACTTGGCACCGCTGCCATGCAGAGGCTGTTTGCAATGCCACCAAAACAGCTCCACGAGCCACATATCAGCACTGCTCAAGATGCAAACTGCGATGCCCGGCTCACCGTCGTCGTCGTGGTCGTTGCCGTCATCGCGAGCCAGTTCAACGCTCTTCTCACAGTGGCACTTCTGCACGTATGCCAAAAATGTCTGCTCATCGTCGCGTGCCACAATATTTGTCCTCCACAAAGTTTTCTGGAATTTTTCTCGCTGCTCTCGTGGAAGGCAAGTGGCATTTCAAGAAACGTGTCTAAAGTGTCTCAAATCATGTAGATGTTCCAGTGGGTGGCTGAGATTTTCTTGGTGCTCAGCCCTTGATTGATCACCTCAAGGCGAACGTTCCAAATCGATTGATTTTCTTATAGATGAGCTATTCCCTAATTAGAGATGATCCTATCAAGTATTCTCATTTGAGTCGTAATTTTAGCCCCGAGGTGCAATTTGATTGCAACTTTCTGCACTGATGAGTAAAGTGGCAAGCGTGTGGGTAACGCTCCCGGCCAGAACTTTGGGAATCATATTGTTTTTGTGGGAAATGAAGATATCCCGAAGTACTTATTCTTATAGGTCTAAATCCCTTGGGATACTTTGATTCCCCTCCAAAACAAGATAATCTCCAATGTTCTGGCCTGATCCGTGATCCGCAAACCTGATGCAGCCCTTGTAAATGCGAGATGGAAGAATGGAAGGACCAAGTTGCGGAATTACCTTTTGCTACCTGTATCAAGATAACGACGACTCAAAAACTACTGAAGTTCACAACCCCAGGCCTAAGAATCCAATTCAAAAGAGTGCTTTCGTGTATAGGGGCATGCAGGGCGGCGAGCTTTCATGTTTTCGCTGCACTGCTACTCCATCCACCAAAAACACTCGACAATTCAAAAAAGCCCGCCCCCGCATCTTTTCAAGTATACACTTGAGCTCCGCAAGCACGAGGGAGCTTGCGGGAGGACGCCCTCGGAGGCTCTGTACCTCCGAATTACACTTGGCGGCTCGTATCTCGTGTCTGCACCGCTCCCTCTTTACTTCCGGCTGCGAGGAGGACTCGTGTACACAGGCAGGAAGGAAGGAAGGAACTGCGAGGCAGACAAGAGGGCCGAAAAGTTTCGCGGGGCTTGACGGATGAACGCGCCGCGGCACCAAAGCCGCTACGTGCCGGCGACAAAGCAGCCAATTGCGCCAGCCTCTCTTTGCTCTCGCCCTCCACACATCGCCACGGCTGAAATTCTAATTTCGCCCGGAGAGGCCAACTTGCGCGATGTATTGCGCAGCCCGACAGACTGATCTGTTACGTGTGAAAGATGTACTGGCTGCCGCGGTTGCGGCTCCCGGCTCCTGCAGCAGCTGATTACTCACTCCAAATGTCGAAATGCCCTCCAAATTGTCGAGAGCCAGCTCGGCATAATGTACTCTTCCCCAAACCGTTTCTCAAGCTCCCAAGCTTCCCCGCAATCCAGAGGATACAGAAATTATTTCCACACCGAGTGACAATTCACACCTCGACTTCTCACCGCTCGCGCGAGAGCTGTCGAGATGCTGATCCTCGGCTCATTTATATTTTGGCTATTGCGCTAGAATCTTTCGTCGACGGTGATCTCGTACACTCATGCATCTTCGGCGATGGACTCTTTACCCTCTTGGGAAATGGATTTGGAACTCTGAGGAGCCATCAGAATAACTCAAACGTCAATCACCGCGCTGTACCAATTCGACCCAACTCCCTTGCGCCTCGTTTATCAAGACTTGGATTCTCTCAATTGCGCAGATTTACAAGTCACAGATATGATAATGATCAGAATATCAAGTTATGTAATTTCCCAAAATGTTAAAAATATTTTCCTACATCAAAAATAGAATCTGAACCCTTTTATTCTCAAAAAATGATAGCACAGGAATAAGGGTCTGTTTATGTTGGCAACCTTATGGATAATCGAGCTTTCTTGATGGCTTTGAATTCAGATTCTGGAAAAGAGAAAACATTTTCGAGGAGAATCGTTTTAGAGGAAAGATTCAAGACTGGAATGAGGTTCCATTACGTGGATTTGAGATCAATCTCGACTTTTCAATAAAAATCCAATCTCCAATTACGAGACCTACATGAGCGAAGAGTCAACGCGGAATCCTTCAATCATGGTGATAGAACTAGAATAGTCGTCGTAGTATATCTTTCATTCATTCGGACAGAAAAAGTCGGGAAAATGCACAGAAGTGTAATTTTTGTGCTGTGGGTGACCCCACATTTGAACTTGAACTTATTTCGCTACAATCCAGAGTTTTGGATTATACGTAAAGTTGCTATACTTGTCCCATCGGAATAAGTTCAATCCTCATTGGGATTCCCCAGTATGGAAGAATCCCGAGCCACTTGAAAACGAAAAGTCGAACGCAATCGGCTCTGTAAATCTGGTTCAACATAAATCAAGAGTCACAATCGGATGAGACAATTCGTATCAAGCAGCTTTGAATTTCAATTGTTGGCGTTCATCTAGGAAGTCGATACAATTTTTACTCATAACAAAAATTCCAACTTGTTGCTATTTTTTGAGACCAACTAACAACTAATAGTACAGAAACTGCTCCCCGATGTTTCATCTTCCATAGTGAAGTCCAGAGCCGTTGCAAAAAAAATGATTCCGAAGCTCACCACTCGAAAGAATATAGTAGCTGGCGACTGGGTTACAATGCTTCTGAGCATTTCTCTTCCAACAGTGGAGCGCAGCAATTTTTCTTGCAAATTCCTCTGGAGCGCCATAATCGCACAGGACATACGGAAACTCGTGCAAGCAAGTGAGAGGTGCGCGCCGAGTGGTTTGCGCGGGGTGAAAAATTCATGTCCAGCTCGAGCAATTCATTTTGGAGTGAATGCGGAATGAAATTGCCAAGATTTACGAGAGGCAGGAAAAAATGAGGAGCGACGCGAGAGCACTGCAGCTACGCTCGCACTCGGATTCCTCAGCGACGAGCAGGTGTTGAAAGATGAATTACGAGGTGGCATTCGAGCTGCACTGCTCCCCAGATCTATAAGTATGCGCGTAAAATAAAAGTGTAGCAGAGGTCCGTCCGCTTGGCAAAACGAGGGCCGGCTCACAGCTTCCTCCGCGCGAATTTTCTTACTCTGCGACCCTCGGGCTCTTCTTTCCCGCCTCGGCGCGAACCCCATAGTCACAAAGCGAGTCGCAGACAGGCGGGCTGTGAAAGGAGTGCTCCGTCGAATGGGGCTCGCCCTGGATATGGCTCTTCTCGTGCCGGGCGCGGAGAGCTTCGACCCGTCGCTCGGTCGGGTGTTTTTCTCGCGACAGCGCATACATCAGCTGCGCGCAGTTTGTCGCCGCAAAGCTCGGGCCCGTAACTCTCTGCCCGGCCTCCGCCTTTTCTCGATTTATCGGCCGGGTAGGAGCGACCGCGCGATCTGCCTCCGTATGGGGGTGTGTGTGTATGGGGGAAATTCAGGTGCGGAGCGAGAGCGCATCTGCATAATGGGCGCAGGGGTGGCTGGCCGCACCAACGACTGCATCTCTGTACTGGGCTCTGCATGAGTTTGTGCACATACGCAGAGCGGGCTGGACAATGCAATCCGACTGCGAGCTTTCAGAGCCAGGCGCTTTTTGCGCCCGCTGTTAGCGGCCGAGAATTTTCACTGCTGTGTTTTTCGCGCTATGCTTGCTCTATCTGCGTGGCCGGGGAAAGAGAATTCCTCCTTTGAGGAGATTGCGGCGGTTTAGAGGTAGAGGGTTTTCTATGCGGTGTCCGAGAAATTTCTGGAGGAAATTCCCCGATTAATCGGATCATTATCTTGGCCTTCGGAACTTTGCTCACTGTGTAACGAGGGAAACACCATCCTGGTGGGTCATAAATTTTCATAAGACTTTGAGATTTTTCTTTTAGTGACAAATGAATCGACCCGTATATCGGCATTTTTCAGAATGTGGCCTTCTTTTTGAGCTACAGCATGCCAAAACATGCTGGTTTTTAGTCACATTTCACTGATTCTAATGAAAAAAATCAATCATATCACCTCACAGCTTTCTCGCAGGTTCTTATCACATTTTTTTCTGTGATTACCTTATGAAGTGTTTCCATTATCCCATCTTCAAAGAGTTTCCTATCAAGCTATAAATGAGTATTTTTCACCAAAGTTAATAGAAGCCCGCTAGAAAGCTGTGAGGAGGCATACTGATTTTCATTAGAAATAGTGAAATATAGCTAAAAAGCAGCATGCTTTGCCATGCTGTAACTTAGAAAGGCAGCCGCATTATGAAAATCGCCATGACAAGTACCCCATAATCTTAGATCAGAAGCGAAATTCCAAAGTTTCATGAACATCCATGACCTACAAGGTTGGTGCTGTCCTTGTAAGTTATAGATGAGGTATGAACTTTTCGCATTTAAGAACTGACTGAGAATAATTTTCATCACATTCCATTTCAGAACGGCATCTCTTTGAGTACGAGTGCAAGTTTTGCGAAATTCAATGAGTTGACGTGGGTTCAGGATATAGCAATTGTCCCCATGAGTGGAAGCACGAAGGCATTTGCTGTTTTACCCAAATTATTCGAAGTATTTCTTTTGTGCGAGGTGAAACTTGAGAGCATTGATGGACTCAAATGGCTAATGATGAACTTTCATTGCTGTTGAGTACCCGCGGAGAGGTCATAACTGCGGTTCCTGTCTTTTCAATGCTCAATTGGAGAAAGTCGGTTGAACCACAGAACAGTAGCCGCTCGGATACAAAAGATGAGTCACCAAATGGTCTCTCATTCTCCGACACAATTATCGCCACGGAATTTCCTCAGCGGGGGCCAACAGCCGCGCGAGCCTCTCGTACTGCTCATACCTTTCCCAAAACGCATCTATGTAACTATGGAAAGACATTCTTACGTGCATTGAAATTGATGAAGGAGTCGAGTATTTCACCGGGTTCAATCTACAAAGGCAATTTTAGTGACTCTTATTGGACGGAATGAGAGCCACTGTAAATTGGACTCATCAAATTGGCGTTAAACATTTGGACGAGGCTAACAGCAAAATTGTAGGTGGACTAAATCCATACAGTCAATTGTATTTATTATCATTCAATGAATTCTTTATATCGTTTTCTCCTTTATTTCTGTCAGATTATTGTACAATCTGCATTTTGGATATTTTTAAAGATTAGATTCGAGGATTATTTCAATCAAGAATTATGTATTGAGAAGTACATACTAGAAGTACTCACAAAGATGATAAATTCAAGGCATTGGCACAGGTTTATGTTTAGAAAAATTATCTGGGCCTATCAATTCGTAGCAGAGCCAAGATTATACATTATGCGCATAAGAATAGAAATAAAATTGATGGTCGAAAAAGATTTGAGACAAATGGCTGTTTTAAAATCACTGCACGAATGCTTTCCGATAGTCCCGATTCATAGAAATATCAAAGATCCAAAGCAAGTTATGATTCTCAACAGAAGTTTACCTATACCATTTCACAAGTTTCCCTTGACGGCATTAATTAGCGTTCATGATGTGAATAACATACATTACACTCGTCTCCCTAGGAAGATGTGCCTTGAATGTGAGTCCTACGCCTGGATGAAAACTTTCTATGGATTTCGAAGTGTAAATCTGCCAGTCAATCCTTCTGATCAACACGAATGAGCCCTGTCAATTCAAAGTCGTTATTAGTGCGTCGGAGGCACTCGTTTGTCGTCCACGTGTATCAGGACAGATGATGAGGTCTGAAAAATCGGGGAGCTTCGACAGCATCATATGTGGCTGACGTACGAGCATTACGTGCAAACGCGGAAACGCGAGCGGGGGAGGATGGGGTGAAAAAGGTCCGCGAGAGACAGGGGACGCTGCTCGACTCGGAAGTGCTGTATGTAGCAGGCCGCGCGGAGAGCAGCCCGGAAAGAGCGTCGGCAGCTCGGTCACGCGTGCGCTCCATGGCAACCCATTCAAACGTCCCGCGCGCGCCCGTAAGCGAGCGCGCAATTTTCCATCTCTATGGAGCTCATTTCCCAGAGCAAGCAAGCAACTTTCCATGTCGTCGTCGCGCCACACATACGTAACCCACCTCTCCTTTACTCGTTCATGCTTCAGCTCGGCGACACGCGCCACTGGCAAGATTCGAGCACTGCTCTGCGCGCGTGCGGCTTCTTTTTGCGCGCGCAACGAGCGCCGGATGAAAATTTCGCGTGTGAAAAAAGAGGCAGTTGCTGCTGCGAGAGCTGCAGTACAGCCGAGTCAGCCAACCAGCCAAACGAGCTGTAATCAAGTCTTTGTTGAAAATTTTACGAGCGCCAACTTGACTTTTTCCCTCTGACAGACCCTCTGCTCTCGGGACGCAAACTCCACTGCACGCTCCAGCCGTGAGCTGTGCATTCTTCATATTTTGCGATGCTCCATCACTGTGGTTATAATATCGCTGAACATTCTCGTTCCAAAGGGTGCCGAGTGGTCGCCTGAAGACAGCCTTCGCAAAGGTGGGCTCGTGATTTTGCACCATTCTCACCAACCAACTCTGTTAGAAAAATTTAACTCGAAATTGAAAGGGTACAGGTGCTCGATATCTAGAAATCAAAGCTCGACTTCCATAATCTTTTGTTGCAGAATCCTGACAATACGATGGCGAGATCGGCCAATAGAAAAAACAACAACTACTGTGACTCGGTGGCACTACAGGTATCATAAGGAGAAATAAATTAGACAGCCTATCTCGAAATCTCAATTCTTTGATTTTTATTAACAAAAAAAAGTGTAGACTACGTAATCACCTCCTTCACTTCGCATAGTACGGCAAAGCCGTGATAATCGGTGCAACTTTTCTTAGACAGCTGCAATACGTGTCGCTTGATAAGATAACGTGATGGAAAAACCTCTGACTCTGATACTAAACGTATAATGTACTTTCGCATATATCGCGCTAGGCTTGACACTCGATTGCACTCTAATAACTTACATCGACAGGTATGATATGTAATCTCTCGATACATCGAAATGAGTTATCCAACGCTTAGCATGAAAACGAGGAAACAATAAGCTCTGTTATAGCGTGACAAATTATAAATTATTGTCATTGTTGCTGAAACACCGTTGTGTTAGAGCCTCGCACACGAGATTTTGTGCAAGACTGTTTTTCTCCCGAACGGGTTCGCCTCGAGCGGTTTTTTTTTCACAATTATCCGCTGAGCCCGTGAGAAACTGTACTGAACGCGCCGATCTCTCTTTATGCGCCCAGTTTCATCAATGGGAGCTTTTACGAGCTCGTCTTCGGCCTCGCTCGCACTCGCGCGGGATTACACATATTCATTGGAATCGGATAATCACAATCAAAGCGGTTCGCAATACAACCGATCGCTCCATCCTCCTATTTATGCGTTTTGAATCGAGCAGCAGCTTGTACAGCGCAGCTCACATAATCACTCGACTCTGCCGAGAAAGAGTGACGCTCGCGCTCGGGGCTCTCAATTTTACGGGCCAATATAGAGTCGACAAAAAAGCTCTCGGGATCGTTGGATAACGAGGATCGATTTTGAAATCAATCGGCGCGAATGGGAGGACGAGCTATTTCACATCGGTCTCGCTATCTCGGCATACCGACACACGTGGTTTCAGCGGGTCACAACGAAAGGGGCCGAGGACGCTAAGTGTATGGCGCAGCTCGGGGGCCCGAGGCGCGCGAATTTTCAAATCGCCGCCGCGCTCGAGACCGTAATATGCTCTCGCGCACTGGCACAAGTAGATCATTGGCTGCGGAGCCGATTGCGGTCAGCTCGCGGGTCCGAAAAAAAGAGGGCGTGTTCCGCGCTCGCGAGGATATACATCTATCCGAGTGGCGCGCTGCACTAGTGTCTGGCCATGCCCCGGCGCGGAAATTGCAGTGGCGTCGAGAAGGAAATTAACTCCGGCGTCCTCCTTTCGCTGCTCTGCGCGCGCGACATAGGCGTGTGCCGCTATATGCCTCTCTCGCGCAACAACAGTTATATCCCTAGAACGCGGCCGCGAGTGTTTGAGCAGAACACACGGAGCCGATGCAATATGCCGAGAGGCAGCGAGTATCTCGCGAGCGAGAGATCGCGGCAATTCTATGCAAAACGGCGATTTCTCGCGGCAGCCGTCCGCGAATATGACGAGCTTGATATTTTCATCGGCCGGCCGATCTCGGCCGCGATCCGGCGCCGATATTATACGCCGGGGCTCGTACACTTCTTGCCGACTCGTCGTTTGCATTTTTCGCCCGAGCGAAGTGGAGTACCGTTAGGCTTTCCGGCATCGCAGCCACTTATACGTCTCTCTCGTAGGCGCATCTCGCGAGCCAGCGATGAGCGGCATCTGCACGACATTGCGCTCTTATTATTGAGAGCCGCGCGATATCGCGGAAAGCGAGCAAAGAGCCGCGTGAGAATGACGGACCGTCTCGGCGCTTGCTCGCTGATTTGCGATACGGAGCAACACCGTTGGACGCAAATCGGCCGGAGCAATTTGTACCGCCGATTCTATTCGTCTGCTTGTTCCTCGGCTTTGGATGCAGGGCTTCGTGGAATTCGCGAGATAGACAATCGATGCACTGTTCTCTGTACCAATAGGATGCCCACTTAGAGAGGATACTCTTTGTTTGGTGAGCCAGGTACCAACAAATCGACCCAGCTTTGCATTGATATTCAATAGCTTGATTTCATGGTCGATGTGAATATCCCAATCATCTCTGACACAAAACTAGGCTTGCTGGATACGGTGAAGAGTGTCTCAACGTGTTCTCAGAAATGCCGTCTACGATTTTTCCGTTTGATTCAAGTGCTTCCCCACCAATCTGTTGTAGATCAGAAAAGGCAATTATCAGGAAGCCGATTCAAAAAACGATATCAAATCTGCAGAGATCGGGGATTTGCAAGGGCTTTGGGAAGGATTGGTCAAAGTATGGTGTCCTGGTTGAGTGCCCATCTAAATTTTCCATGAACCATACAAATGTTTACTTTGGTATCCAAAATATGAAACAAAAATCGTTACAAGCTCACTCACTGCTACGGATTCCAGTTATTCACATTTTTCTACCAGCATCAGAACTTTTTTGCAAAGACCAAGAACAATTGTCCCAACTTTCGCATGGTTAAGGTCAAAGTTGTACCTCAAAGTCGTCACACTCAATTAACGCCTCCTGCGCAATATCCGCACTGACAACAACGACTCTCTTTCGCGCTCCAGAAACAAAGCTCGAAATTCCAAGCAAGCCTTATACGTACGAGATACCTCGATTCCCACGACAATGTGTAGAGAGCTTGGAGTTGGTTCTCCGTCGGCCTGCAATTGCAGTGTTTTGGTGAAACCTCTACACCAACGCTCTTTGCTCATTCAGGTACGCACGCGGGAGTTTTAGTATCTCGCTGTGGGCCACTCGCTCGCAAAATTGCGCAAAGCCCGCGCAGAGCGATCCGTTGCGCGAGCGACGCATCGTGCAACACATCTCGTGCCCGAGCGTTTCGTTTGGGGCATTTTTTGGCGCCGCAGGCAGTGGCTTTTCGCCAAGCTCGCATTTCATGACGTCATTCGCGCGAGACTGACATTTTTCGGCACGTTTCGCCAGCGCCACGTCCGCTTTGATTTGTTTCGGCCGTCCCAACCTCTCGGATGGACGGACAGCTGGAGGGATCGATGTTTGGATGGCGTGCGCGTGTATATACCAGTGGCTTCGGATATGCGAACATGGTGCAATGCCTCCGCGAAGATAGGCGAGATGTTTTCCGCCGGGCACTCTCGTATTCGGGCTTTTAGAGAAAGATGACACTCGCTGAAAGGATGCGCCCTGGAGATATGGAAGAAACATCGGGACGTGATATCCTGTTTCGGAATAATATCCCGATACCTGTCCTCTAATGCCCGCGAGATGTTTCTACTTTTTATTGAAAAGCTTTTGTGCCAGAGGAAAGATGTTTTCTCCGCCCCCCGCTATGAAAACGTGGCACGTATATCCGCATTCGCGGATGATATGTTCGGATGGATATAATGTATTCTGTAAAAAAAAAATCTTATGAATCTGACGTCGTTTGAAAAATAACACTTGTAAAAACTCTTCATGCCAGTAACATCCTTCCTCTTGACCGCTTTACCATGGTCAGTCGTTCAGTGAAACCTATGAAGTGAACGAAGGGCCTCGAAAAAAATCTGGATTAGTTGCAAAAATGATGGCCTTGGATATAACTCACTTGTATCTTCAAAAATTGTGATTTTTCACAGAAAAACGTCATGTCAAATTTTTTGATAATAAGATGAGCACTTTTGTATAAAAATGAAGAATCAGGATGCAGATATCATGAATTCACAATTTAGCCCTGAATTTTTCCCACGAAGAAGTTCGTCTCAGGATAAGGAGTTCGAATCAAAAATTTGCAAAAGTATTGGGCTTGTTGAGATTGCGTGTTTCTTGATTTACGCGCTTTGCGGCATTCTGTGACTCTGACGCTTGTACCACGCGGAATCCTCTTTGTGCTATATTTTACTCGCTCAACCAAACTCGAATTTGGGAAATTCTTGACTAATTTTGCCTTCATCCCATCTTGTTTTTGTGTTTGATATTTCATATTCTGTGTTTTCCCGGTATTCATATAGGGAATTGCAATACGAGCCATGACCGTATATCGGATGTAAGCAGGAACTTTCGAATTTCTATCGCCCTCAACCGCAGAATTCTTCATGGGAATCTGATGTTCCGAAAAATACAGAACAAAGAAATGCCCGAAAAAGCCCATTCAGCCTGAGGAACTTCCAAGTCACACAGATTGTGCAGTAAGAGCTGATTTTTTATGGTCTTGGTGAGCATTTGACCCGCACGCAACTCGTTATTACAGTATTACATGGTGTAGAGGTGCTCAAGCTGCAGGAGTGGAGGCGCGGTTGGCCGGGAGTGCATTGCGTTAATGAGGTAATTTTTCCCCTGTCACTTTCTCAACAGCGGAACGGCGACGTGCGTGAAACGCGACTTTTCTTTTCGTAATCTGCTCGATCGGTTGCGGATAAGAGACTCGAAACGACCATTGTTCACGCGCTACACACACTTTTTTCCCTCGACTCTCGTTCTCGCCGCGGTTCTTGCGCGCGTCCGACAGATGCAGTGCTTTTGCGGCCCTCGTCGAGCTGACTCGTGTGCGCCAACAATTCGGATAAGACGCCCGTCTCTGCCATCGTTACCGAGAATTCAATGTTCTTGCCCGAGTGGCAAACGCGTTTCTCGGCGTTTCACTTCGTACTTGATAGCAGCTGATAAGCTCGCGACTTTCTTTGTCGGGACGGATGTTCGCGTCGCATTGAGTGGAAAATACTGTAAGCTGTTTTCACCATTTTCAGCTCTTAGGTTGGACAGTATCACCCATTATTAGGCTTCTTTTTTACTATTGTGATTTCAAAGTTCGCAAATTGCAAGCATTCAAAGCACTCAATTTTGACCTGATACTTGCCCTGTAGAAAATAGAAGCTCTTTTGGGAAAACTCTTCGCTTCGAGTGAGCCGAAAAAAAGCCACTCGAAGATATTAGGAACGAATGTTTCGTAGGAGAAATATGATTCAATAGCTGGGAATCAATGAAACCAGATCATTTGATCAGAACCTTCATTGTGATCACTGAGCAGATTCGATTCGAATCAGATCTCCCAGGAAATATTTTTCTTCAATCAACGATCGTTCCGCAATGTTTCACACAGAACAAGATTACGTCGAGCGCGAGACTCGATTCCAACTGCTCACTTATCGGCTAATTCACACCAGGTGACAACTTTTATTACACCGCCGAGGCGTTAAGCACTCGTTAAACAGCCCTCGAAACAGCCCTCGCTCGATCCCGGGTGATTGGTAATCGGTAACAGCTAGTCGGAATGGAATCGCGCCCCGTCAGCTCGCGTGATGTATTATCGTATTCGAATTGGCCAATGAAATACGGGCAAGCAGTACTAGTGGCAGCTGCCCGTTGCCTACATTCCCTCGCAACATTACCAAGTACTACGAGCACCGACAGTCGAGTCGCGAAAAGCCAATAACCTCGGTTGCGCGTCGCGAGATGCACTAGAGACGCTTCTCTCTGCGGCTAGTTATACAGCTGATAATCGCGCGAGATGCGTAATGTGAGCAGTTGTACTTGCGGTGCGTGCGGAGCCCGGGCAATTAGCGGTGAAAAAGCCGCAAGAACGTACCGGGCTTATTTGGCGCCACGTGCAATTAATTGAGACGTTCGAGAGCGGCTATCATACCAGCCGAGCATAGGCGACACTTGCGCATACGCATTAGACTCCAGGCTCGGACAAAAAGGTGCGAGAGGCGCGTAAGCTATTTCCGTGCAACGCAACTTACCCGCGACGAGTCGCAGAAATGCAGCGCGGCTCTAATTGAGGAAAGTCCTGTATAGTGTAGTAAGGCCGTTTTGAGGCTCCCCCGCCCTATGCTCTGGCGCGACACACGGCGTCATAACCGTTGGCTGAATTTCCCACGTTACGTCGTACTTGGCTATTGCCTGCCGCTGCTGCCGTTACATTTTCTAAGCGGCAAACCAGTTTCGCCGCTCTCGTACAGATAGTCGTGATTGCCTCTCGACGTCGCCTGGAAAAACTTGCTCTCTCCGATATGATAGGTATAGCTGGAGTGCCGGAGACTGCGAGCCGTATTCACGAGGTGGAAGGAGGGCGAGGCTGCTCCGCGCAAAACGCGACCATTCTACAGAGCAGTTGCTAGAGGTATGCGCGATGGGCCGAGAGAAATGAAACGGAAAATTGATCTTCGATGCCGAGACTCTGCTCGCGTGTTGTCTCCGCCTTGGCTCGTCTTGGGGCAGGAGATACTTGGCCTCCCGCGAACTGCACTCTTTATAACGAAAACGAACATTGAAGCCGTGGCACAGGCCTTAACGATGTAGCACGTGGAGCAATTGAAACTGCTTGCTCTCATACGTATGCAATTATTAAGGGCGCCCCGAGTTGCTCGATGAGCTCCAACGACTGGTGCCTATGAGCACGTGAGTTAGAATGTTTGCGAAGCAATTGTGTGAGCGAATGAGTTTGAGAGTTGTACATGTAAAGCACGAGTGGGTCGTGCTGAATCTTCAAAAGTATGGTATAGTGCACATCATGCCTCAGGTGCCCGCGGATACAAGCGAGAGACTACTCCCGGCCTCGTGACACAGTTACCAAGGGCTAACTTGCTATTTTCGGCTCGAGTGCTACTGTTGTGTCACTGCAAAGAGCGTGCAAATGATGGAAACGTTCCACTGCTCCAGAACAGCGCACTCGACAGAGGAATGTTTGTAGGAGTTTAGTGAAAGTATTCGATTTGATCATTATTACCTTCATTAGAACCTTCATCAAATCAAAGAGCTGTGAATTTGCTGTAAATTACAGTCATGACTCTAATCCCATTCGATGTGATGGGACTCAACAAAATCAGCAACCATCAACTTTCATCAATCAGTAATTGAGACGTTAAGTTTGACTCTGTTATTATTTTGACTTCATACCGTCTAGACTTGATGATTTCCTTAAAGTTGATGAAGATGCAGACGGTATTTTTCTACAGCCAGTCACAAAGCTCCAGTGCTCTTCATCTTGTTCTATATTGGAGACTAGAAGTTTTCCTGGAATTCTCAGGAAGTCGATTTGGTTCTTATATATTTCTCGTAAGCCAGAAAATCAAAATCTTCTAGCAATATATGACTTCAGTCCTGCGAGATAGATATGGTTCATATCATCTTTCTCATGCAAAAGGAGATGGAGCTCGAGATGGAGGGTATCCACACTAGCCAACAATGGGGCAAAAGGAGATGGAGCTCGAGATGGAGGGTATCCACACTAGCCAACAATGGGGCATAATCCAGGTCCGTGCGACTGTTTGTTAATCGCGTGAGCTAAGAAAATGATTTTCAATGTTTGTGTGGCTTTGCCATATGATTCTCTCTGACTATATCCATGTTTCTTGCATCCAACTCTGGACCGAAATTTATATTGCTGGGAATAACTATCTATGATTGGGATCGACATTCTTTTCAGTCCAAACTGAAAACCCCTGGAAACCCCTATTTCTTGCCAAAGTGCAAAAAATAGGGGTATCCAGTTCAGGCGAAGAAATTTAACCCCATAAAGCATTAGATGTAATTATAATTCATCCATTAGATCCAGAGTGAAGAGCAGGAGATGAAAGAGAGATAAATATTCATACTTCAGAAAGCAATGGAGCGTGTTTCATCCCTTTGACGAATGCAGATGGTGTCCCCCGGGAGTTCAGCAGAGCTCCACTTAGACGACAGAGCGAGCTCTCAAGAGTTTAAATATTCAGTCGGAATCTCTCTCAAGTCAGTTTTCAAAAGAGAAATCTTACATCCCCGTCAGATTGCATCAAAATTCATTTTTCCACACCCGACTGAGCTTCGAACATCCGTTCATCCGTTGATGCTGCTCGGATATTTTCAAAAACCAGGTTCCTGCAGAAACTGCTTGAGCCGAGGACTTGAACCAAGAAGCAGCCTAGGAATAGCTGACAAGCAAGTCACCCATTACTCCTATATCACGTGCTTAGATCCTATACCAGAAGCAGCAGCGGCACCAGCTCCGTTTGAGAGCGCGACATGCGAGGGCCGCGTGTGTATGATAAACTCGTCCAGGAAGTCGAGCGCGCGCGCGGCACGAGCTGTGCGAAAGGTGTGTACCGTTAGCGAGTCCTATGCTGTCTCGGGCCACGAGGCAAGTGCAAGGTGTGCGCGAAGCGAGATTCCCAAGGAAAGTGATGGCGCGGAGCCGCGGCAGCGACACACTCCCCGATAAGAGACGCGCATACTTCGCTCCCGATGTATCTCGATTCAAACGGGAATCCGAATGAACCATATCCAACATTCTCTTATCGGATTCAGAAGAATAGATATATCGTGCACATTCTGCAGAGTATATCCTTGTTCGGTTGATCTTCAAGCATTCCCCAGTTGAAAATATTGTATTGTGCTGAAGTTGCTTGCTCGGTTGCTTCAGATTTATGTTTCTTCAATAGAGAATGATGATCTTCATAAAAATTTGCATTATTGATGTAAACCTTGAGGAATTCTCTAAATCGCTGATGATGCAAACAATCCATCACGTAAAGTTATTGCAAACACTGATCTACTTGTGCTACTGTGGCTACTTTTGTATTTTTTGTTGGTCCGCGAAAGTTGTCTTGCTTGTAACCAACCGTACCAACTTGGAAGAAGTTTATTTTGGTCAATGAACTTGATTGTAATGTGAGCGTCCTCAAAGATAGTTCAAGTGCCCAACAGAAGTAGAAAAGAAAATTTGCATAAATCTTGTCAATTGAACGTCCTTATTGAGTCCGAGCTCCGCGACCTGGGACAGCACAGAATTTCCGTTTACCTATACTTGGGTCCACCTAGAATACGGCTGCGTCGCGCGGGACGCAAATGATATGCAACTGGATCGCGAGCCGCACTGCACACAAGCAGGCGGGCGCCGCGAGGAGCACATAGTCGAGAGCAGCTCTTGTGTGGCTGGCAGTCACGAAGAGCGGCCGACAAACCTCGGATTTACTGCAATTGCGCGCCCCGGCCACGCCCATGCGCCCAACTCGCCAACACACGCGCGCTTTTTCCACGACGCGCCTATCGCCGTGTGCGCAACCATCTGATACTGATGCACTGCGCGAGAGCCCCGGGCGAGTTGTGAGCTATGCGTATGCGTATACCGGCTATCTTATACTCGCTCGCGCGCAAAATAACGGTTCGATGCAGACAACACCGGCCCCGCTCGATGTGTACCTATGGGCTCACACGGTGAGAATAGGCCGCGCCAAAGACGACGACTATTAAAATGAATCAATGCCGGGAGGTGGTGGGAGGGCGCGATGCACCGAGAGTCAAGTTCACGATCGCGCCCACATGCAAATTATACTCGCGGCTCTCTTTCTCCCTCCACTATATTGCTGCGCGTGATTGATTTTGCCGTAGAGTCGAGACGACGAGCTGGAGGGCTCGGTTAACAATCAATTACGCTCGTATCGTTGCTCAGATAATCAAGCTTGAACAAATCATCAAAGCTCGCATCAAAGCGTTCAGTGGAATGAAATGGACTGTGCCTGTACTGACGTCTGGGGTATGGTCCAAATATTTGATGGCATTCATGAATTGGATTTCACAACCATGAAAAGCAACGTGAGAATGAGGTAATGTTCTCATTTTCAGATTTCGCGACCATGAATCTTTATTTGGTAATGATACTTTTGCATCTTCTCAAGATTCAGAACCGGGTTCAATTCTCGAAAGCCATGGGACGACACTTTTTTGCCTCCTTCAATGAATCTGTCATACTAAAGAATAATTCTTTTCAGTCCTCTTGAAGTTGCAAGAGAGGTTAGAAGTGGGGATGGTTTGAGGATGAGTGTTGCAAAAGAGAGAAAGTTCAAAACCGAAAAGTTTTCAGAATTCCAATTTTGCCATCTTCATCCTTTCTTGACCCTAGAAACATATTCTAACGGAAAATGAGTGTTTCTGATACCATGAGCAACTTATAGCTAGCGCAACGTTTCAATTCGCTCTCCTGATAATGATTGATGAGCCAAGAATACTCGCTTCTAAAGCTTACCACTTGAAACTCAATTGTCAGTAGGCCACCATCATAAGCTGGCCATTACGAATAGACGTAGAATACTCTTCAAGTTTAGCATGATCTATTGAGAACGGCTCGACAGTGAACTTTTTCTCCAGTATCGGTGCCACATGCATGATTATCCTCAACATAACATTCAGTCGAGTCAGTTTATGTGACAGCGTTCAAGTAAGTCCCCGTTCAAAATTTCGTCTTGCCGCGAGCTAGTTTCGAGCCGAGCATGTACACAAGGAAGCTCGTAAGAATGTGCACCACTTTAATCATGACTCTGAACACGGGTTTCGTCCGGAGTACTGCATCACGAGAGCAAAGATCCTATATCTCCGAGAGCGAGTAGAAACAATGTGCAGCATGACTCGGAGCTCTACAGCCCCAAGAATGTGATCCTGAAATTGGAGTGACTCCAAGTACAACACACGGCCTCTCTCGCGCGACTGCGAAAGTCGGTCGGGCAATCGGCACGTTGTCAGTGTCCGCGTCGTGACGGCAAAAGCTCGCCCAGCCTTAAGTAAATGTAAGCACGTACGGTATTCATCGAACTTGTCACACACACTCTAGTTACCATACTGCCCCCAGTCAATGTCAAATAACTCCATCCATTTTGTATTTACAGATATTTCAGAAAGATAGATATTTACTCAACTATGCACTCAAGGTTCAGTGAAGTTGGCGCTACGTGCAGTACATTCGCAGGATATAATAACATCAGGTATAGGAGTATTCAGTACTCACGTTCTAGAAAATGGATGTAATTGAAAAAAATAAACAAAAGATGAGCAAATAAAATGAATTCACCGGAGTATTCAGCATTATCGCGAAGGCATTATCGTGATGAATCAGAACAGGAAACGCTCTTTTTGCACCAACTTGCGAAGATACTCATTTCCTCGCACATCGTCGAGAGTACAATTAAATCGACGATGAGATCGGCTCGATTCAATTAGCTCGACCTACCGCCTAATGGTGCTATTCTCGATCGGCACCTACTTATTTACTCTCGCACACAATAGCGATGAAATGTGGGTCAGCCGATGTGCAGCTTCGCACACTTACGACTCGGGCGTCACCGAATGCCTACTTTTCCACACTCATTTCCCCACGAATTACGGCATAAGCGCCATGATTGATGCGCGTCATAATCCCCACAGTCGACTGGCTGTAATGCACGCGCGCACTGCGCATAATGAGTTCAGCGCACTTCAAAGATAAATAAGAAAGAGCAGTGGCACTGGAACTGACGGAGACGCGCGTCGATTCGATCCATACGAGTAGGCAGCTGGTACAAAAGAGCGGGAGGGGCTAATCTCGGATCTGGACGCCCACCCGCAGCAGCCGTTTCTGCATCATAATATCGATGCGACAAAAGATATCCAAATGGGCAATTGGGAGCGCACGCCCTGGTATAACGAGTACAATATGTGCCTGCCCACGAAATATCCGTCGCGCTATCAGTTGACCACATCCCGAGAGCGACATTCTCGGCTCGGCTCTCTACTCGCTGCGATAGAGATAGATTATTGTCACCTCGCCAGAGCCGGTTTGCCGCCGATAGAATCGCCCTCTCCTTATTCTTACTCTTGCGAGGGCCATTCACCGCATTACTCACGCAGCCAGATTTCAATGATTCGAACGGAGTTTCCAGGTGCCGCTCGCCTCGAGTGCAGGGTCTCCTTTCGAAAGGCGAGCACCTCTCCAATTCAAGAGTTCGAGTGGAAATAGTTCTGTCGGGCTGTACGGAGCGATCGAATGGTAATCAGTCGGAAATCCCGATCCTTCCGACGCCCCGTCCTTGGGATTCAACGCTGGCGCTTGCGTCAAATGTGTCTCAACGGCGCGGCATCGGGGGCTATACTATTATTCACCGGGCGAGTTTCGCGTCAACTTTGATGGACGCGTGGATCGGTAGGATAGTCGCTACAAGTCGTTGTAGCAACGCACGAGGCAGGATACGTATCGAGTAAATCCGCGCAAGAGGCGCATTTTGCTCGGCTTGCATAACGACGGCGGCGCGTATCGGGTATCGCGCGCGAATTTGCATATTGCAGGTGGGCGAGCTCGAGCTTGGAGCATCGCATCTCGTCGAAAGGAGGAGAGATGAGAGAAATGCGAATAGACGAGAGCAGCTCGTCGCAGACGCGTTTGCGGAACTTGCGCGTCCGTCGGCGATACGTCGAGAGCAGAGTCGGGCGCGGAGAGGAAATGGAAAACGCGTGGCTCGCGAGACGACGAGGTACTCGACGAGGTGTTTTGTCGAAGGAACCTCGAAAGGCCATGTCGGACGCGATCTCTCGATTATACGCATGGCTGCTTTGGAAAAATCTCACTCGACGATATTACGAGTCTGTTGGGTCAAGGGCTCGAAGAGACGAACATTCATCTTTCCGACTAGAGACGTGGAATGAAGAGAGCAAATCAAATGCGATCTGAAATGTGCCATCGTCGTCGCCTCGAATCAGGGAATTTGCAAACTCCCTTCTATCGAGTCTAAATCAGCGATGATTGAAAGGACCCCGCACAAAATACATTGCTTTTGGTTCCCGGTAATTTTTGACGAGATTCTACCATCAGATGGATTGAAATGTCGTGTTCAAAAGTCTAAA
>JAPYYZ010000612.1:0-19037 GCA_030522705.1 Eretmocerus eremicus
CGAAAATCGTATTCAGCGGGTCAAAATACATAGGAATCACCAACTTTTATTCGGGGCAAACCAAAATGCTACGGAACCATGCTCGGCTCCCGGACTAGATCTGGCACCGCTGCGATATCCCGCTGGACGCTAGTGAGCCTAAAGTACTTGCTCACTACTAGACGCGTACACGAGCTCGGCAAAGTTGTGGTCAGTCGTGCTGAATTGCTGAATTGAATCACCCTCGAAATTAACCCAGGCAATAGTTGAAATCATCGTAATGGGTGAGTTTACTTCCATTAGATCATGACCATCGTTGTTGTTGATAACTTGACAATACCCCGCGAAGTTGGTCCTCCTAACCTCAATGCTTTTTTCGCGCTCTTTGGAAAAGGTTCTTTCTTCTGAAGAATCGTACATGTATCAGGCAACTGATCATCTTTTATGCATCCTCGCATTGCCTGGAAATGTGTATTTTTTCTATCCAATGTAGATGTTGTTAATTGCTAAGATTGAGATTGAAAATTCAGGAATTGTAAATTTTTGAAATGATTAATTGAGTGAGTTATTTTTCCAATCATAATGTATTGTGAAAAAAATAGTTGGGATAATTTCCCATGAGAATTATTGGCTGATACTGTTTTAAAATTGTCGCATATAATATTTTCTCTACCCCCTTTCAAAATATCATTGCATCAAGTAATTGCTAAGCATTTATATCTATCTTTGCAATAGGGCGACAAAAAAGAAAGAGGAGCAGAAAGTCAAAGGTTAAATTTGATCCAAAAACACTTCAGCAAGACAGTGTACCACAAACTGCTACGCCACATGCTGTTCCCATCGAAAGCGACAAAGCCCAAGCTGAGACGATAGAGGAACAAGTAGAACGTTTGGTCAAAGAGAAGTGGGCAGAATATTTCAAAAGGAATGAAGACAGGAGCAGTGAATCATCCAGCTCGTATTCAGAATCTTCAGATAGCAGCACTTCTAGTTCTGATTATAATTGTAAGTATCACCTCTTGTAGATAGTTTATCTCAGAGCTTATTATACTCGCACTTTTGTCAAAAAATGCTATGATTTCACTGTTTATGATTCAATTATAAATTCATGACTATACACTAATACGGTAGTGTAATATAGGTATCATTTTTCAGCAAAAAAATATCAGCAGCTCTACGAGAAAGAGGTTGAGGTAAGTAATTCATTACAAATCTGGAGTTATATAGATATACATGGTATTTAATTGTATTTTCAGGAAATTTACCGTTTGGAAAAAGAAAATGCTGCTCTTATAAAACGAGTCTCGCGTGCAGAAATGGAACTGAAGAGCATCGACAACAAAAATTTTGCTGTAAGTATGAGTAAATGCATCTGCAATCCCTGTTCACAAAATGAGTCTCTCTAACTTTGAAAACGCGTATGAAGTTCGATAATGATCAATGTGTTTCAAGTAAGAAATTTGGGTAAGCAACGTTGAAATTAACTATAATTGTATCGATATTGCAACATATATATTCACGAAAACTTTTACTTCAATAGACAAAATTGTGAGTACAATTTTTCACTGTGCAATACTTGAGAAGATGATTTCCACCTGCTCATGTTTATTGAAAAATACGCCGTTATTACTTTGTGAGCTTGGAACGAGACTCTCTACTTGTTTTCCTGAAAAGCACGCTTAGGCCACATGTGAATTTATCGACGTTTGTTTATAAAAGCATGAGCCGAAAAATGTAAATTATCTTTGTGGATAATTTGAGGCTTCTCATGTTTTAGGAGTTAGATACTTATAGAGGAAAATGAAGTAAGCAAACATTAAAATTGCTCGATTTTGTTTTCAGATTTACCGAGAAAATTCATTCTCATGCAGAAAAAGAAAACACACTTGCGACTGTGAATATAAAAAAAAATTTCAACGTTACCATCCTAGTAATTAATTATCTACGTTCCATGAGCACACGCACAGCACAACTTCCATGAGGACATGAACAACACAAGTTCCATGAACACGTGACAGTGAGAGCAGAAGAAAATTATCACAGCAAGACTCTCTCTCGAGAATGGAGAGAGGTAATATTCTTCACACAATCCAACATCCGCATCCTTTGATTCATTCCTCGGTGAAATTCGCCTTGCGACGGATGCAATTCAATTTTACATTTTTGAAATGTGTCTGTCGGCTATGCTAACCAAGTCCATATGTACACCGGCAGATGGGACTGCCGATGACTTTCAAGCTATATCATGACAGCTCCTCTAAATTCAATCAAATACATCGAAATTTGTCGCTCCAATGAACAAGAAATAAATCTCCAAAGGAAGGGGTCATGCGGTCAAAACCCACCATGATCTTTCTTGTTTATGTTATAAAATAATTAAAATTGTGGACGTAATGAAACGTTAGTTGGAGTGACACAATTCAATGCATTTCATCGAATTTCGAGGAGCTGTCATAATACAGCTTGGAAGTCATCGGCAGTCCCATCTGCTGGTGACAATATGGGTTTGACTCGTATCGCCAGATTCATTTCAATGATGTCAATTCCCACACGAGCGATACACATTCCTGATCGGTCAATACTGTATCGACCTATCTCGAAATTGCAATGTAGTTTTGATTTTTGGAAATTGAAAGGTCCATCTTATTCGTGAGAAAACAGAATACCATATTCACTTCGTGAGTAGCTAAAAAGCCACATCCCAGCAATTATGTGGTTGGTCCACAAGGGGTTTATAAATAAGAAAGTAGCTTAAAGAGTTGAAAAGAAAACAGATCGTATTTTGACGAGTTTGCGAAGGAGATGTATCTCAAAGAGAGCTGCATTTTGGAAAGACAGTGACAGTAGCGCTTAGCTTACTTCAGAAATTAATGTTGTCAAATGTATGATCGTTTACAAAACTGTCTGGGATGTACACTGACATCTTGAGATACAATCCTTTTCGCTGCTATTCTGGGATGTGACTTTACTCTATCCGAACTCTCCATGTCTGTGTCTTCCTAGAATTTTTTCTAAGATCAGTTTCTCCATTCACTCGAGCACGAAATAAGGTCTTTTTTTCCCAGATGAGTCAGGCCTTTTTATCTCATTACGAATGAGATGAGGTACTGAATATTCCTACTGATCATTATGAAATCATGTTCATTTCTCAAGCATTTCTCCATAATTCACCTAGCGATACCACCTCAGAAGTTCTGTTACATCGTAAGCTGGACTAGGTTTGGTTCATCGAGGGTGACTTGATGCTGTAACCATTGTATTTTATATTTTGTACTGTTGCCTTTGAAGTAGATTGAACTATAATAAAATCTTCTCAAGCTATTGTCTTCAGCTTGGGAATACATCACCATGGAACCGTCAACCGTGCATCATTTTCCAATAAGGCCATAATGTATGTGCAACGACAACGCCACCATGTAGAATGAGCTACAGTTGAAGCATTTCATTTGATTTCAAACTCCGACTTTTGTCATTTCAGAACACTCTAAATTCCTTGAAGGCAAAATTTCCTCCAAGTAGGTGAATATTTGCCTCCAACGCTAGAGGAAAAAAAGCGCCACTAATGGAGGTGGAAAGTACGTTCAACTTGGAAAAATGTACATCCTTGGATGTTTACAATGCGAGAACAACCTCAAACGCACGACGAATTCACGTCGAGTTTAGATGTACTATCTTCGATTCTGTAACTTGACACTCCTGATAATTTAAAGAGAATATATGAGCTGCATTGAGTTTTGTGGAGTATCGAGTTATCGAATTGGACATTTTGAGTTTAAACTTGGCTTGAATTAATCATGTATTTGAAGTCACTCTCGCCTTGTAAACATCCGAGGATGGGTTCTCCTCCATTGGAGGTACATTCACCTCCAACTGAAGGTTAATTTTACCTATAGTTGGAGGGATTATTTTTCCTCTCAATACCAATGGAGGTAAATAAGTCTCTACTCGAGGAAATTTTTCCTCCAAGAAATTTAGAGTGAACATGTACAATTTTATCTCGTCATCATCGCAGTCATAAAGAAGTAGTGAGCGCTTTTCATGCTGATTTTCATCACTCACGATATATTTCCATTGCGGTGTCAATAAAATCCAATGCTCGAACAGGCTGAGACACTCCACTATTCAGCGGGGAGATGCTTCTCGTTAAAAATGGCTCGACGGCCGAGAATGGAGTGTGGGTTGCAGATACCAACCTACCTATAGCTGCATCAAATTGCCAACAAGTGGCTCCAGCTAAAATTGATCAAAGAGGGTATCGACCGCTCGACGAAATTCCGTGCCCGGAGAAGCCGCGATCGGACCCATCGCTCCAGCGACTACTAATGTTGAACCACTCGTCACGAGCGAAGGGATCCTCCTTAGCTCCGGCTACTTTAACTCGCGCAAATGAATAGAGTGGATGAATAGAGGCCATCTCCCTTCCACCTGCTCCCCAAGCAACTATATCTCATTGCCTCCAGTTTTCCTCTCCGACCAGAAGAGAGAGTGTACACCGCTGAGAAAGCCGCGGTCCCCTCCGCGACCGTGGTTCGACCGCGAAAATTCAATCCGCGCCACAAAATATTTCCCCACATCCCACCCCTCTTTCCGCAAGCTCACCCTCCGTCCCGCGCAAGCGATCTCTATAAAAAGAGAGTGGATTATACACTTCTCTTCCGGGGCGACACTCGCAGCTGGTACCGAGTATCCTTACTGAGGTATTTTCGCAATCGATGGAAGCGTCTCGCGCAGTACAGCAGCTCAACGTCGGGTCAGATTGGAGCAATCCACGATAATTCGAAACTCCGCACCGCTCGGTCTCGGCTCTCTCTAACTTTTTGACACGACTTTGATCTGTTACCTCGATAACAAGGCGCAAGTTTATGGGATAATTGCAGAGGCGCGCGAGAGAGCAGGAGGACAGCTGGCGCCCGGTCTCGGGAAACAGAAGAAAACCTTTTGCCGGATCGCGACACCGAGAGCGGCCAAATTTGGGCGAGATGGTCCCGCTTCCTTCGCCGAGAGCCAACAGATTGTTTCGCGAGTAATCCACTCTCTCTATCTCTCTTTCTCTCTCCCTCGGCTTGTGTCCTCTATTTTCCCCGTCGTCGCCCACAACTGCGCCAGACAAATCGCCCCGCCGTTGCATATTTGCGCGCATGATTGACGCTCCAAGGTTCGGCGGCGCTCGCCTCGGCGCACACATACACATGAAAGTATCGGATCATCCCTCCACCGAAAGAGCTGAATTATACCCCGCACTCTGCTCAAACTTACGATGAATGATTGCACGTCCTATACATGTATGGTGATGCTTTCTTTTCTCTTGGCGACGGAGTAGGTATACTTTGTAGCGATATGGAGACCAGCAATTTTTTCAGAAATCGAACTTTGTGCTTGCAAGCTCTTTGATAATCAAGCAAGATTTGTCGGTATAGCAAGTGATAGGGCACATTGAGATCGTGAAGGGCTGTAACAACAATCAATGCACGTACGACCGTGTATTTTTCCGGTAATCCGGAATGTACTTGATGGTGAGCCTCGATTGATGTTTGGAAATTGGTGTGTGTGAGTAACTTCCACGTCCGCATGGGCAATCATGTGTATACAGTAATGATTTTCAGCACTTTGATCATCACTCGTTTACATAAACACAACACGCTGTGAGGTATTTGTAGATTTATTTGAGTGAGGAAAAATAAGGAACCTCGGGATTAGTCAAATTCGACTAAATAGATTTTCAAATAATAAACATGTTGGTCAGGAGTGACTGATAGATCATGTTAGATTATGTACCGTGTTGCGGAAGCTGCGGTTTTTTACGACCGAGTGCGTAGGGCGTCGGCGAAGCAAGAGGTCGGCAAAAACGCAGCTTCCGTAACAAGGTGCATATACTCTTTTGTAGCTAACATACGTGGAATTTCAAAATTCGGATTTATGGCTAGCTTCTACATGAAGAATCATCAAGAGTGATCTTGTGTGAACAAATGTTCCGGAAAGATGATTCTTCACTAGTATTTTGAGTAAGAGACTAATTTTGAATAGAAATTCCTGAAAATATTATTTTCTTTGTCGGATTGGGCAGTACTACAACTGATACTCAAAGATCAATCATTTTACATACAATCCAACGGTATGTGGGCGGCTCCGGACCAGAGCGGTATAATTACATCTCATCTTCGTAAAAAACCGGATCAGTATAGTTCATTCGCTATTCGGAATCGTAATAACTTCTCTGAAAAATGCTTCCGGGATCATATGGACGGCTGCAAACCATAGTGGAATGAGTCCTCTTTTTGACTTTTGAAAAATCGATTTGGATCTAATTGCCCAGGAGCCGATCTGTATCAAAGGAATACTATTCGATAAAGTATTTGAAAGGGATGTTTCGCAGCCATTCTCAGGATAAAATTTAATAATAGCTCCTAACATTGGAATTCAGCGCCAAGGATTTTAAAAAAAAAAAACGGACGAGTGCTGAAAGAAATGTTCAGCACCGTTCGGGAACGAACGCACTTACCCCATATGGCGTATTTTATAAGACAAAATCCCGGAAAAGAGTTTTTTCACGAGCGAGAGCCGCGAGGAGGCGTGAAGATAAGTGTTTTCAGGGCTTGGTTCTATAAAAAATAGAAAAAGCAATTCTTGATACGAAACGATTGATGCGATCAATTCAGACTTTCTGCAGTTTTCCATAACGCAGATTTCCATTGTCACTCTCAGTTAAAGCTGCAAAATAATTTCCGGTCCAATTTTATGATCAAAATACGAGTCGCTCGATTATAGTATGTACTCAACATGCGCAAAATTGAATAACTTTCATGTAGGATGGAGGTGAGAACTATCAGAATCCCCGAGGTATTCGAGTGTTTTGTGGATTAAATACATGGACGGCTCTGGACCGGAATCGTACGATTACATTTCGAATTTTTAAGAAAGCGAGCTAGCAGTTTGGACACTATTTGGGCTGGTAATCATGTTTCCGCATAATTTCTTCGGCACTGCATTGGTAAATATTCCACTATGATTCGCAACCATCTATACATAGTATGACTAAATACCTATTAATTTACCTAATAATTATACCTAATAGTATTAAAACGTAATACTTAGACCTAATATTTTGAAGAATTCGAAATGGACTTATTCCACTATGATTCGCAGGCGTTCATATGATCCCGGAAGCATTTTTCGGAAAGGTTATTATGATTCCGAATAGCGACCAAACTACTGATTCGGTGTTTTACAAAGTTGAGATGTAATTATACCGTTCTGGTCCGGAGCCGCCTACATATCGTTGGATCGTATGTAAAATGATTGATTTTTGAGTATCAGTTGTAGTACTGCTCAATCCGACGAAGAATAATAATATTTTCAGGAATTTCTATTCAAAATTATTCCCTTACTCCCCATACTCGTGAACAGTCATCTTTCCGGAACATTTGTTCATACAAGATGACTCTTGATCATTGTTCATGTAGAAGATAGCCACAAATCCGAATTTTGACCAGCCAAAAGCTCTCCACTTGAGTGGTCTGGATGCTTCGTCTTCGCTTAAAGTAGCAAGGGGAGACAACGATAATCCACAACTGGTAACCCATTATCCATAAAATCATGGGCTCCGGGTTACCAATCTTTATGAAAAATTTATTGTTCTTCTATCAACTTTTAAATGGAGAATCCACATGATCTCCGTCAGATGGGCCTCGTGTCTGACTATGCAAAAAAAAACTTCAGTATTCCCCATATAGGGTTAGCAATACTAATGATTCTGACTGTATTTTCGGAAGGCGGACTTATTTTTCAGAAGTGCTCAAGATACTTCATATTCTGGGTGTCGCGAATCGATAAAAAATTCTGGTGATGATCGATTACGCTAGGTTTTGACTTAACGAGTGTATACTGAGACTGAAGTTTAACACCCAATTACCCTGAGCTTTGTTTGTTAATGAACTCCACCCACATCAGTATTTTTCACGTGATTTGGTTCATTTCGAATTTCAAGTAAAGACCTACAAAATGACCTAGAGTAAAGTTGAATGTATCGATTTCGAGCCGATCTCAGATTTACTCCAATTAGTTTACGATTCCTTTTCATTTACTTTTATTCCTATTTTTATTCACAGTATCTTGACGTGTGTGCACTTTTCTCTTTGCAAGTGGTTCATACCTCTTCACTTACCCACCAATTTTACGGATTTTTATTTGTTCACTTCAAATTTGCCATACTCCTCTGGGATATTCTATAGATTCCAATATAGTCTCATACGCATAATACTGATCGTATTGTGAGTTAATTAATCATTGAAATGAAACAAATAAGAGAGGGTAAGAAGATTGAAAAGATGGAAAGAGGGCCAGAATTCCGTGATTAGATTATTATGCTTAAAAACATGATAAGGCGAGTGTGACCAATCTGGCGATAGTAAACGTATTTTGCTACAACTTCGGTTCCCCTTGACATTTTCTCATGTAATTTAGCTCATTTTAAAGCTCTATTAATCCTCAGATAAATCAGCTGTAATACGTTGAATTAAAACGGACAGTGTCCGAATTATTTGAAATCGAAATAAAATGTCACTTTTGAGAGACCACGAGAGGGTGTACCCAATTTTGTGATACCGTGAATAGCCTGGTCTGCTCATTATCGAACACTATTCTAGTCAATAAATTTTGTCGCACGTAGAAGACAAGAGAATCATCTACAAAACGTGCCTACGTGAGTTGGGTTCGGACCATTGAGAACACAGTTACTGTGAATTAACGAAAATTATGCGAAAACGTCATTTTTGTGAATCACCGAAAAAATACACGGAACTCACGGAATAGGATACAACCCCACGTTGCCAGACTACTGCTCGTAATTTTCTCGTACAATCGGTCTCAGGACCGATGGCACGATAACTTGGAAAATTGGACTTAGGACTCGAATTTCCAAAGTTCAATTTTCACAGTTCCAACTCTGCGCTATACATAGCACCTGCATGCACATGAGATGAGGAGAGCATCATCTCATCATCTCGAACGTCCTCGGCAGCGCCGCGCGTGGGCGTATTAGGAGATGCGTTTCGCTTAACTCGCGAGACGGCCAAACGACCGAAATCGAGCTAATGGCCAAACAGACGCTGTTTGCCGAAAATCGTTTGCCAAACTCGGACGGCCAAACGTTTGGCGAAAACCCGCTTCGCCAAAACACCAACCCTGCGTGGAAATGCGTTTTTTCTGGATTTACGCGCCAGCATAGGTGGAAAAACGCGTTTTCCACGTAGGTAGCTGTAAAATACATGGCGAACGATGATAATCATTATAATACCTTGTGCTCCATCACAGATACGCTGGAAATCTCGTAGAAAATGTAAACATTGAATAGGTATTCACTCCTCTATGTTTCGTGGCCCAGATACAAAAATGATATGAAACATGTTGCAAATTCATGAAATATTTGAAATATCTTCGTAAAAGACATGGAAAGGGCCAGAACAACAATGGCTCAGTCTCTGAACTTGGTCCCATTGTAACAACTGCATCGACGGTTGCAATATACATCGTGACGCTTGGTGACCTACAAGATTAACCATACAATAATAATTAACACAAAAACATCAAGTAGCTCAATGGATATTCACCTTCTCGTATTCTTTTTTTGAATTCTCACATGAAATCACAAGTTCATCATATTGGTTTTTCAGGGCGACGTTGCGTTTGTGATAATCTTTTCGTACCTACATAACGAGATAATGTTGTGAAAGGCTCAATCTCTTTCAACATTGGAGCATAGGCTTCAATATTGAAGAATATGTAGATATACTATTGTACTTACAATGAGCGCATCTTGATATTTTCTGTCCCAATCAATTGAGTTATTGTTTGAACCACTCACTCCAAACCCTGTAAGATAATATAAGTCATGAGATCCAGAAGTGAGGAGCATGTAGGATAATATAAGTAAACAAAATAGTGATGATCATCGAGAACGTTGATTTGATCCACAAAGGAAATTACCTGTTGGGGTAGGTTCATGAAGTACGAAGGAAGGATCTTCATGATTGGGCCCAATGTGACATCTTGATTCACCTCAAATACAAGAAATGAAAGTATTATCTAGTCAGAACAGGCAAAGTACATTAAACTGGAATATTACCAATGAAAATATTGCACATGAATTGCTATGTACAAGAAGAACATTCCACAAGTGGGTCAACGAGCAAAGAAGCGAGGTTGTAATTGTCAGGCAAAAGAGTGTTATAAGTGCATTGTGGATGAAAGTTCTTGTAGTGCAAGGTGTAAATGCTTATCACAAGGAAACTCAGAGACAGAAAACAGAGAGACTCTATCAAGGTCTGAGACACATACACCAGAGCAAAGACATGCGAATGCATTCGACTAATTTTTTGCGGACAGATATTTAAGAGCATGGGGGTCATTGGTAATGTAGGCGAGCAGTGCAGAACTGTCCAATGCACTATCTCAAGAGTTGGAGAAATATATTTGTGGGCTTGCCGCACTCCATGCAAAGTTCTCCAATTGCCGGGTTTTTGGCAAAGGAATTATCTTGCTTGTACCAAAGAATAATAGTAAAGCATGGTTCAGTGGAGAATAGATGCCTTGTAATAGTCAAGAAATCATTGGAAGACAGTACATAAAATAGAGTAGGTTATTGACCCTCTCTCCACCTCCCAATCAGTACAGGATATTCAAAATACTCACTAATGTTACTAAGATCCGTCAACAATGCCTCCATTTCTTCATTTTGTGTCTTCAATTTGTTAGCTGCGTTGGAGTGCTTCTGGTTGTTCATGACTGGAATGAAAGGCAGATGTGATGACAAGGACAGGATGACAGCTGGATGCGCTTTCGGTGTTACATGCTCGGAATCCACTCAACACAAATTCACAGCGTTGTCTGCTACTCACTGAAGGAGTAGTAGAGAATCCGCATGCTTCAAAAGTTTTTAATTATTAATTTAATCTATAGTTGACCCCAAAGGAAATCGACTTACAATGCATTTTTTTTCTGGAGCTGTTTCACTTTTTAATAAACTAAGTAGAAAATGGGAGAAATCGAGATGTGGATCCGGGTGCGTTCCCCTATTCAATTGATGTCATGAGACCGTCGTCGTTACGGGACCTTACCGATGCATAATGAATGCTAGGCAACCTGCCGATGTGTGTGAGTTGGAGTATAAGTTTATATGCATCAGCGCCCGCGACCCGATCCCGATTAGCGATTTTGGGGCATTTCGTAGATTTTTTATCTACCGGTAAGATCCGACCGAGCCAACATAAGACTACACGTACAATCGAATTTCGTGATGGGTGGCCCTATCAAGACTAAAACAGAATCGTTAAGAAGTGAGTATTATTTGTATTTTCATTTCTAACCTGTTTGTACCATCATACTTAGCATGGATGTTATATCTGCATTAGTGATTAGCTTGATGTACCAGAGTAGAGTACTGCAAGAAAATCAAATTTTTTTCTCATCATTCTTTGCTCGAGAACAGCGTACGAACATCCAAGGAGCCTGTGACATTACTTTACTTACAAAAGTAATCAGTAACATCATCACTATATAGTCACAATATTTTTTGTAGCAAAGAATGATGTAGAGAAAGACTATGCAGGATGATTTGAAGGTAACATTAAGATATTATTAATAGCTGAATTAACACTTTCAGAGGATCCAATCATGACACGCAATGGGAAGAAAGTGAGCAAATCTGCCCAGAATGCAAAGCCTCCACTTGATTCTTCACCCGCTACAGAAAACTGCAAGTTGATGGAGACTAACATGCAGGAGGATCATGCGTTGATAGGCCAAATTCTTAGCTTTCAAGAGAAACAACTCAATTTAAACAGAAAAGTTATTGGAGAATTGAACCGTTTAAAGAAAGGTATGAAAAATGAAATCATTTCAATCAATGTGTTGTCTCACTCAATATTCCACTTACGAGAAAACATTCAATAATTTCTGAGCAACCGTTCCTAAAAAAATCATGTGATATATCACCTGAGAAAACAACAGATTTCTCAACTGATTTCTCAACTGATATACCACTTGATTGCACATGCCAAATTAACAGGTGTGGTATCACTTGATAAATCTGTTGATCTCTCAGGTGATACAGTTGGAAATGTAGTGCTCTCATATAAAATATAAAATTGTTTTCAAAAATCTTTTTCCGAAACAAATGACCCTTAATAGAACGTCTTGAAACGTCTTTGAATAATCTTATATATGAATCATGAAACATCCGTGTTATATTTTCGAAGAGTAAGAGAAAGTTTCAAAGTTTTACTGTAAATCCATCAATAGATATTTTCCAAGTTGAAATGGGGCCGCGAACGCTTCTGCGTACCGAACAAGGGCTTTAATCGACTGCCCCCGCTGAAAATGACATTCATTTTCATTTTAATTATTCATTTTTAGATTCGATTGCTGCAGAAAAATTTCGCTCCACTATCATCCAACAGGATGAAGAAAAAAAAAGAGGTAATGTGATTTTAATGAGTGTAGGCCACTTGTATATATAAAATCACACTAAACGAACTGCATATGGTTTTTGTTTCAGAGATAACGAAAGCTAAATATGAATCAGAAAAAAACGTAAGTCTAATTAAAAAATAGTCATGCAAATACGGCTAAATGAGGATGTTAATTTACCCATAGGCAAGTTCAAGTTGATGACCCTGACAATTTTTTATTTTTTACAGAGAATTGATCATTATGAGAAGAACAACTTCAACCTCAAGATGAAAATCGAAAGCTTGTCCAAAGAGAAGAGAAAGTACGATGAAAAATGTATGAAGGTTAGTGTATTCGCGAAAAATATTTTCTATCGCGCATTCAAAAGTCTCTCATAATTTAGTGGTTTTTACGAACATGGCACTTAACGAAAATTTGGTCTAGGGCCTGAATGATGATTTGCCTACATCATTATTCCAAATAGCAACTGATGCCTTTTGTGTCGCGGGTCTACAAAATCTCTGATTGAAAGCCTGGAATTGTGATTTTTCTTCGTTGTTAATCTATTTTCTTAGTCATTAATTTCGTGAGTGCTATTCTGCGATCATAAACACGTCGACCCATGTCTCACTGTGTACTTCGACCAGCTCGACTGCTACCTATTTTGCTGATGAAATTGGCCCGAAACCTGATGTGTCCATTGTGAACGAAGAATATAGGGGCTACTACAAGAAACGAATCGAATGAGCTGTGATCCAATACTATTCTTACAGTGCTATTGTTTGATGACATGCCGTAACTGCAAAGATCATAGAAGTCGATTTGAGCTCACCAGAATACACAATAGAGAAACAGCAATGTTTCATGATCGATTTTCAAAATATTTCTCCATTGGAATTAGTTAGGAGCATAAATGTGTCGGAACACGAGGCTTTCATTCTGTTACCTCGCGAAATTACACATTTTCGGGAAGGCAGACAATTGAGAATTGGTGTTTACTGGCTACAGATTAATAAATTCGGTTGTCAATTCTGTTCTCAGATAACAAGAAGCCACACAGCTGTGTGCGATCTGAGATGCGATTGCTGGACACGGAGACGTCGTCACTGAATCATCCAGAGATACAAGCCAAAACAGTCGTCAATACTTTGAGCTCTTTTAGCCGGTTTCATTGGTAGCGGCCTCTTGTGTACTTACTTGAAAAAACAGCCGGCTGAAATGGACTATTGGTGAACGTTAAATATGTAGATATAGTATGAGACCATCTGGAAACGAGTACTGTCGACGTCGAACGATTACTTCATTCGTTTCCATAGCAGTGCCTGGAAGGTTTCGAGGCTGATGGTACTGGATCCGTACTTAGAATTGTTCTGAAGTATTATTTGAAAGATCTTTGAAAAATTCGAAAACATTGTCAATGAATATGGAGTTAGTGGTAGGGAATTGTATTTTTTGGTGTTTCAGAAGCTGTCATAAATTTTTGATGGTATTCTGTTATTCTCAATAGATAAATGAAATTGAACAAATATCATAAATATTAATTTTTTAAAAAGATTCCAAAATACTTTGTGTGAGATGTCGAATTTCAATGATGAAAGCCATACTGAGTAATCTTATCATTTCCAAGCGATTTCTGGGATCGTGATTTGGGATGATTATCAGATACGGAAGTGTTGATTGTCATCAAGGGATATGACTTGAATGAAGAGTTGTAACATGTATAACATGTGTTGAGAGAGCAATTTACATAATTGATACTTAGGGATTCGAGAACCGCCAGGGACATCAAGCAAAAATGACTCGTGTGGAATCCTCGCACTAATAACATATAGTCATACATTATTGTTCCAGTAAATTTTTGGTTGGGCTACAATAATATCCTGGAAATTTCTTTTTCACAGTTGGAATCAGGGGCAATAGAGAAAGTCTACAACAGTTTTTGCCTCTCAATTTTGATTATGATTCTTGCTTGAATATAATTTATATAGTTTTCATTATGTTTTGTTGCGTTCATTTTTTTATCAGGTACGAGAAGGTACACTACTGGAAGATTTAGGAAGTCAGGTCAATTAATTAGCTTCTAAGGTAGAACTAGGCTCTGAGTTATTGATGTGAATCTCATATAATTGGTATAGATGAATTGGAATGATTGGAAATGGATCTCAATATTCAACATGTTGGAGACTTGGGAAGAAAAGGGTGGGGTGATATCAGTGGCAACAACTCTACCGAACAAAGCTTCTACGACTCTCATGGATTTATATTAAGATTCCAATAGTTCCTATCAAGGTACCACGGATTCTAGGAAATATTCCAATGAAAAATCGTCACTGATGACTGGATCAAGTCAAAGATGGTTCATAAATTGTAATATCTACAAACTCTCTTTTGATTTTGATGTATACAAGTGGTAATAACTTTCTCTCACAGAAGATCAGATGCAATGTCTCCAAGCTCCCGCAGTTCTGACTGGGAATGGAATGCAAGCTTGGCACCAAAAGGAGTAGAACCTGATGATAAACTCACTTTAAAGAAGTCAAAGAAAAAAATTCAAAGGAACCCCTTATAAGCTCCAATTCTGATAAAACGAACTGAAACTGGAACTCAATACTTGACTCGTGAGAATTCATGAGATGTCGGTTAGTATGAGAAGTACTACGCGTAATTTTTTACTCTAAAAGTCGCTCTACAAACTATTACACATCCTGCAATGGAGGCACTGTTGAGTAATTTTAGCAAGACGAGGGGTCGATTGTGAGCCGAATGAAACTAGGCCTAGAACTCAGAACCCACGGGTTCCCCGTGCCAAAACAACTCATGCAAGCGATGTGCGAATACTATTCTGACACCTCAAACCGCAGAAGAGCTCGAATCCGCGCTCGGAGCAAGATTATGTTTGGCGCGCAAAGCGCCAACTTTACTGCGAGCGCGGATCACGAAATTGACGTTTTTCGCGCCCTGGTTTGGAAAAATAGTTTTCCGTCTAGAGCACAGGAACATCAACTTTCCGCCCGCTCCGGATCGGAAAATTCGCTGTTTCCGTGCCGTGAGTCAGAAAAGAAGTATACGCGCCTAGCTCGTAAGGGATGCTTTTGGCACAAGGGCCGTTATAGTTTTCTTGTCCTGAGAAATCCAAATAGCTTCCCGGATCACTGATTTTTGGCGACAGGAACGAATATTGGTATATTTTACACTGGAGCGAGTCCATCGCGTGCCAAAGCCACCGTATACGCAAGCGAAGTGCGAAATAGTATATATTACGCACCGCTGCGCGTATGCCAGCGAGCGATTTTGGCAGGAGAGGTCGCGGTTGTGGCTCGAGCCAATCGCTTAATCTAGGTAGGGATGAGCCCCCTGACTGAGAATGTCCACTACAGTGGACAATAAGCGCGTTTTCCAATCTTTTGTGATAACTTTATGGTTGCATATACAATATTAAGTGTCATAAAAACCTGAAAAATTTTTAAAATTTCCTATACATGCGAGAAACATGTTCCCTCAAGAGTAAATCAAATTCCAAAAGATTTATGTTTTTGAGAAAAAAAAATAATAAAGACCGGAAATTTTTTTAATATAAAATGTTGTCATTTTTCATCATTTTCTGACTAGTTTTTTACATTTTTTCTCTCAGAAATTACTATTTTGAAGCCTGGAAGTTGGATCTAAAGTGAGCGGGTTAATATTTGAAAAATCCAGCTCACATACTGGGTATTAATCAATTTTTGACCCTTGCTTTCCCACCTCATTCGAGCTAGAGATAAAAATTGTCCGGGGGAGCAGGGAGCGGGGTGTTGTAGATCTCAGATCTCGCCTTTAGGGGGCATTCTGCTAATTTCTCTTAGTAGTGCATTTACTGTGGTAATCATGGAATTTTTGGCCAATTTTCCTCGCAATTTCCTCAATTTCAATTCTTTCATGTGGATAGACTTAATTGCGCTGCCCAAGCTGCGTATTCGCGATATAATGAAACGCCTTAAAAGCTAAAAAAGTGAAAATTTCGAAATTTTAGTTTTTGAAGATCCTCCGTACCTATTAGTTCGCAATTTCGTGGTAAATATCAGTTGCGAGCGATGTGCGATAATAGGACTCCAAAAAAGATTAAATTTTAAAGCAAACCCGAGGGAGAAAGGGATTTGCTGACTTGTGAAAAAATGTGGGCCCAAAAGGACGAAAAAAAGGAAGGAATCTGAAATCGTACTTACCCATCATTCATGCGGAATGCCCCCGCCTCCCCCGTCGGAATCGGAGCCGAGCCGCGAGCAATGCGCAGTTTTTATGCGCGATAAGTAGTTTTTCGTCGGCCGACAAAGTGCGCGGATCTCGCAAGTTTTTTTCGCGGTGCGCGGAGCGGAGCCTCGCTTTTCGTCGAACGAGATCAACGATTTTCATCAAAATACTCACTTGGTACACATCAAAGTGTGAGCCAATCTACTTCAGTGTTATCGTGCCGGCCGGCATATCCGGCATCAAGAGTTGGCGAATAATCTGTCGTCTCGAGGACGATCAAGTATCCTATACTAGTGTCTGAGCATCGCGCGAGTGCCATCGAGATCGAACGCGTCTTTGTTTTGAAGCCAACGGCCATGCCTCGTTCTCTTACTGAGGATTTCGAGTAACGTGAGATGTTACCAGGATACCTGGAGTTCTGTTGGTTCATGAAGAAATTCGTCGATTGAAAGTCAAATTGTCGAGAAGAGCACGCGGCGTGCGAATTCTACGACGAGTGCGGGACGTCCAGTTTCACACGAGGAATGCACTATCCAACACGTGAGACTCGAGCTGAGCCGAGAAGACAAAGAGCAACGATAAGGTACCCACTTCGAGTACTTTCTGCAATCATACGTGGACCTATACCTTCTCACCTAGAGAGGCCATTATTCGACAGAGATAAGAGACGGTTTTCTGCTTCGTGACGAGAGAAATCTCGCTGTGTCCGTGCGATATAAGATTTCCGAGCCTGTCTATCTGCTGCTGCGATATGTCTATCGCCTCTCGTTCGCCATTCGATTCACTAAAGTCATGTTTTGCGAGCCGGTTCAACGCATCCGATCGAAATGTGATTCCGAGGGTTATTCTGGTCAGTAAACGTCTACGTGGGGACGCAATTCTTAAATCATAATCGTATCGCGATCTTTTCTCTTTTGTTTATCCTTCTGTTTTTTTTGTGCTGTCGAACAGCCGTAACAATAATTCGATTCGTATTCGCAGGTGCTGAACAAAATTTCAACTATCCCAAAATTTGTAGGTTAACTGTGTGTCTCCCCGCAGGGCAGTAACTGTTCATCATGGATATAACTGCAAAAAAAGCTGTAAGTACTCAATTGTCCCTCATCATGAGTAAACCAGAGATCTATCGAGCACTTTGTTTCTTGAGGCTGTCACTTGAATTTAATGTTTGCTTGGAAAACATCTCTAATTCAATATCAATGTGTGAATCATTTTGCTTTACTTAGGAGTACGATGCTTTCATTCAAGAAGCTACCAGAGCATTTCTTGATCAACGATTCATCAGAGCTGCTGCAAAATACCATGATGCCTTTGCAGTATGCAAGGAACTTCAAGGCACAGAAAGGATTACCGCAGGGTTACTTTGATACTCAATGGCTCTCTGCCTGTTTCAGTCCAATAAGCTGGAAGATCTCGCTGATGCTGTCATGTGGTTGTAGACTATGGATAATGAACTCAAAACAAAATTACCTGCAGTGTATTATTTGCTTGCTCAATTGCACTGTAAATTATATCGGTAAGTGCATTACTTATCAACTGATAACTATAGATTCAGTTTATGGAGAATTTCTCTTCTCTTTCTAGATTCGACCATGCTATAGAAGCTTTGAGAAGAGGAGAGTCGATTATCAGAGCCAATTCTAGTCCGGGTAGAGGAATGTATTATATTCCCGGAACAAAAATTGCTATCTGTGAGAATGATCATGATGTAAGTGTATAACATCACAGAAATATTTTAAATAATTGAATACCAATAACAATAATTTTATACTTCCGTGTTTGATAGGAAGTTTGGGCAAGTGTGAAGGGAGAATGCTGAACATGACATAAACCAGATGCTGTCTGTAATTTTGAAGAGTGCAATAATATCACAAGGCCATATACCAGTCCAAATATAAATATATGCAAAGGGTGAGTTCTGGTCTTGAATTGATTGCATTGGATTTATTTATTGTTTGATGACACTTGATATACTCTTAATGATGCATCTTTGTCAACATAGACCATTGCTTTAAAATGATATTCAAACATTCCTATATAATAACGTTGATGGTATTTTTATCCAATAATCATTCTGAAAGCTGTTGATACAAAAAATTTCAGGGATCCAGCCTTTAGTGGAATGGTGATTGTATCTCGCAACAACAAAGAGAGACCCTGCTGCCTAAAATTTCATCATTCTTGCTGGAAAATTAAAAAAGATGAATTATATCCCGTTAAAAAAGTTTCTGATCGGGTGAGTCCTCGTAATTTTCTAGAAAATGTGTGCTCTAAAACGAAATAACGAGTGAGTCTCACTCCACAGGATATTCTTGGCAGCATTTGTTTCACCCCTTCTTGTTTGCATGAAGATGACTCACCATGTCAGATTTCAAGTATTGAAGTAA
>JAPYYZ010000613.1:0-19033 GCA_030522705.1 Eretmocerus eremicus
CTGGAATTTGATTCAATTCCACTGTTGTCGGTAAATCGCTATTTCCTGTTAAAATTCTATCATTCATTAAAAGAGTGGATGTTTACACAGCGATCCCCGCCGATTTTTCGCGAAGAAAGAATAGAGCTCTACTGTGATTCGGTGACATATTTTAATTTTTTTTTCTAGGCTCTTCTATTGTTGATACAATTGACCAAGGGCAATGCCAATATCCAAAAAATAGTAGCTTTTGAGAACGCTTTTGATAGAATTTACGACGTCATTGTCCAAGAAGGAGGGGTTGAAGGAGGTATTGTTGTAGAAGACTGTCTTTTATTGATGTTGAACCTCCTCAGAGGGAATTATAGTAATCAATATTTTTTTAAAGAGGGTAAGTTTTTAATTTTATAATACATCCGTAATTGGATAAGGAGAAAGACTGATGCACTCGTTAAATCTCCAGGAAGCTATATTCAGAGGTTGACTCCTATGTTTCAATTTCCCACTGACGAAGATAACTCAGTTATTGGATGGGGCCCTCAAAAGGTGTCCAATGTCCACTGTATGATTCAAGTTATTAGAGCCCTTGTAGCTCCTAATGGACCTGCTCAGGTAAATTATCGTAATTTCATTCATTACTTCGCCGATTCCCGTCAAAAAGAAATTGTCAAAGTCTCATTTTCAATTTATTGAGATACATACTTCCAAGATAGGTCAATAAGGATCTATCTCTCAAAAAAAATCAAAGCACCTCTTGAACAGCAAAATCCTGAGAGCCTTTTGAATTCACTCGTTTGCCCTCAAAAGTTCGTAAGTCTCGGGAATGCCCTTGATCGGTGAAGCTCAGTCATTAAAATTTTGAGATTGGTACCCGTCATAAGAGAAACCCCAGCATCTCAAATCCACTTGTATTCCACACCCTAGAGACTAGAGGGAGGATTTTTTATTGCCATTTACGTTAGATCTTTTGGTTGCCATACTCAAAGAATATTTCGTTGGCCGCCCTGGCCAATTTTTTGGATATAAATTCCTTCCGAAACAAGTATTCAAAGGCAAGAAGTTGGACTAAAAATGTTGATAATTCTAAAGTAAACTGAAATTCTTGATACGAAGCCTTTGAAATTTCTCGTTACAGTCTTTGGCAAGCGAGCAAAGAGCCCTTAAATTTCTCACAGAAATACCGATAGGAATCTCGAATATGAGGATCATTTGATCGATCAAATATATGAAACCGCATCACGGAATCCAACAGTAGCTAACTCAGAAGCAGAAATTTCCATTTAATTTTACCGTGAATACGGTAGGGCGACACGTTTGCTTGAACTCATATAGGTCAAGCTTCAGACAACCAAAAATTTTCCTTGTTCTCCGTTTGTATTTTGAGAGGGATAATTCAAATTCGAAGACCTTGATCTCTACCGGTATCATAAGCACACATAAAATCACCAATTCTCGTGTAAAATCGTCTCACTCTCTGCTGTGCATTGGAGCAGCTCAAATTTTTTGCGAAATGAAACTTTTAGAGGAAATATTACATTCAGTGTGTCTGTAGACCAGATGAAGTATATTTCGCGAAAGGGATCATCAATTATATTCTCAATTTTCGTAGTCTGTGGGCGATTGTCAGAGGATGATGAAAAAATACGGTCTCCTTCAAGCACTTTGCGATATATTAATGATTAGTGGCGTGCCAGCTGATATATTGACGGAAACAATAAGTGCAGTCGCTGAAGTTATCAGGGGTAATGCGGATAATCAAGATTTTTTGGCCAATGTCATGGCTCCAAGTAGCCCACCAAGGTATGAAGTGATGAACACAATACTCACGTATATCTTACTGACTTACAAATGTATGTGCATTTTTAAAAAATTGCAGGCCTGTCATTGTCGTATTGCTTATGTCGATGGTCAATGAGAAGCAGCCTTTCCTGCTCAGGTGTGCAGTTTTGTACTGTTTCCAGTGTTTCGTCTATAAAAATGAAACAAGGCAAGCACAGCTCGTGCAAACTTTGCTTCCTCAAGGAAATGAAAGCTCATCTCTTACTACTGGTGAGAAGTATAACCGTAGTTGTTACTTTTACGGTATTTGTTTACCTATCCTAATCAAAATAGTGTCTCCCTTGCAAAATATATTATTCGATATACATTCGATACGCCGAAAATACCAACTTCCGGATTGAGCATTTAAGTGGATAATACCAATTTCACTGTAACATTATTACGATCGAAATATGTTGATAGAATACAGTTCATACTAGACTGATACCACCGAGCTTCAAACGTCTTCTTGTCAAGACATTACATTAAGAACTTTACATTCGTCAATTTTCCATGATATTACCACGACTTCATATACTATGAAAACTCGACTCATGCGATGATGAAACTCCCTTTTAGGTCAATTGCTTTGCGGGGGATTATTTTCACAGGATTCCCTATCCAATTGGTTTTCCGCCGTGGCATTGTCCCACGCGCTCATCGACAGCGCGACTCAAAAAGAGCAACTGCTGAGAGTGCTTTTGGCTACGAATATCGGCACTCCGCCCGTATCATTGATCCAGCAATGCGTCACTCTTCTCCAGCAGAGCAACAAAATTCAATCCAAGTTGGGTTTGTTGATTTTGCTGTGCCGATGGACTTCATTTTGCCCGCAAGCCGTAAAGACTTTTGTCAACATCGACTCGTCGATCTCTCATTTGATCTCTCTCCTGTCCTCGAATGAAAATAGCGAAGATCTTCAAGAGATTCTACTTCAAAGTATGTGTGCCTTTTTGATAGGTTTATGCGTTCATTTCAACGACGACAGCAACCCCAATTACACGAAGGTACGTAGATATTTGTTGCGTTGTATTTAAAACGTTCGATACAATTCTTAAAAACCTCAATTCTGTTTTCGAGATTATTGCCTTGCGGTCATATTTGGTCGCAATTGATTAAGACTTGGCCCAATCAAGGCATCTAGTGTGTTACACTTTTCAAGCAGCAGGGTTCGAATATTTTGTTGAAAACTTCACCCAACTAGAAATTATCTTTCTTTTTCGTGAAGTATCGGTCCCCTCCTTCGGCCAAACTAGTTTTTGGAGCCTGTAACTTCGGCATATATCTCAATATACTTCAACTTTATCTAGCTCATTTTGAAGTTTATTTGAGGACCTTCAGAATGTTATGAAGGACATTGTTAGTTCCGGGATACCCCAGATTCACCAAGTAATGATTTTTAACGAGTCGAGAAAAGTTATACAATAAATAGTATGTAATAAAATATTGGCGTATAGATGGTCTCGACCACCTATAAATCTCTTTGCGCATCGTCTAATACTTGGAAACTGATACAATCAATCTCAAAGATACTCTGGTACGTCCGATTTGATATTTGCATATTGCATTGCAGCTGCCAACTGCGCCTATCGATTGTACCGAATGATTTACTCCGTGATATTCGTAATACTTAGCTGCTGATAAATTTTCAGAAAAACTTAGCTTTTTCCTCAATTCACAAACGTGATTGGGGTTCGTTAATTAACTGTACACAGCTACTTTCAATCGCCAAGACCCAAGAAATTACAAACTTGGTAAGAATATCTCTTCCCACGATCTTGACTCGTCATTAGGCAAATCACGAGGAGTTGCGAGTCGAGTTACGAGTTCTAATTTCAGTTTGCGCTCATCGGAAACTGAATAGAGAGTGAGAGTCAGTTTGAGTTTGAGTATTGTAATTCGGAGAAGGGCACTTTGGAGATTTAACAAAGACGAAGGAAATTAGCTGACGTACGTTCAGATTTACCAAATAATATTGTTTTAGCCTGATTTTGAGTGATTGAGTGATGAAGTAGGTAATTTTTTATGAAAGTTGAAAAATCGACGCAAAATTAGCTATGACAGACACGTAAATACATGGCGTTGTTTATCTATCCGAATCATGGAGTACATTCTGTTTCAATACAATAAAATGTGCTTGAAGCGCAAGAAAGTCACGGTGCAAGCATTTCCGGGCGTGAGTAGTCTATTTTGCCGCTACTATTTCTGCAGCATCGCTATGAATATCCATGATTCGATTTTGAAAATGTTAGATATTGCACAGCTGATGAAAGACCAAAAATAAGAAATAGCTTATCCGTGAAGAACTTTTTCAAGTAGAGACATGCATAGGATACAGTGAAGCTATATTGGAGCGAAACTGTCTTCTCGATCTTCGAAGCACTCCTAGAGGTAAAGACCAGAAACTCTGAGAATATTTTCTCGTCTTCTGTCACATTATACTACAGGGACTTTTGAATCCTTGAATATTGTACTCTATGAGTGTCATGAAAATTAGAGAAATAATTTTTATCCAAAATTGTCTCACTCTCCATTGGATCAAAAAACCCATATTCTCAAGATTCCTGGATTACTAAATTTCGAAAGGCGAAAATGTTTCTAGTTCTTAATCGAATATTGCTAATAAACCCATCCGCGCCGATTGCCATAATGAAACATTAAATTCTTGAATGAAAATAAGAGAAACTCGAATTATAACCAATTTTGAAATTTCTCATAACCGCTCGCAGCGCTCCGACACGGACATTTTTCAACCAGATTAGATTTTGTTCGAACCGTCTCGGAAACAATCATCTGAATCATCCTTTTTCAAAAATAATATCACAAAAGTCATACCTTATCGAATGTTTACTCTTCCTATTTGAGATTCTCATAAACTGATTACAGGCGAAACTTTGCGGCTTGGTCGAGAACAGAATAGGCTTAGAAAAGTTCCAGGATACCATAGCTGGTATCACTAAACATGAAGTTTACTCGCGTTCGCTCAAACATCCACAAATACCTGCTAAAAGTCCCTCCGAAGTACTGCTAGATCAAGAGTTCTGCAGGCTTCTCAAAATTCTGGAAGGTACAAAATTTGGAATATGCTTGACTCCAAAAGAGGAATTTTGGATGTTGACATTATTATTATCCCCAGGTGTAGTTGTGAAAACAATCTTAGACAGCTGTAGCTCGGACCCAAACAAGGAACAAGCCAATCTGTTTAATCCGCCAGATTCTGCTCTTATCGCACAGTACAAAGAGCTAATCAGGGAACAAGACTCCCAAATTCAGAAACTTTCAAAATCAGTGGATATTTTGTCAAAAGAAAAACAGGAAATAGAGGTAAGTCCTCTACATTTAATTTTATTAAAATCCATCATTGTTTCCTTCCTATTTTGTCATACGTCTTTGCCGAAATTATTGATGAAAAAGCAAGATTCTGAAAAACCGAGATAATTGTTGAGACTCAGGGACTATCCATTTTCTTTGTTACAAAATTGACGCACAATTTTGGTTCGTTTCAGCGTCAACTGTACGAAGCGAAATGCGAGGTTGATTCTCTGGGGGATCAATTGAAAATCTTGAGAATAGCCCAACTCAACTATCCCGATGAAAAATCAATTGTAAATTCCAATCACGAAGAGTCCCCTAACGGAGAGGTCGAAAAATATAAAAGCCAAGTAAAAGATTTGGAAAACAGATTATCGGAGTCCCTAATCCTTATAAAAGAGTTACAAAATAAGCCTGGGGAAAACAGGGTACCAGTTCTCGAGAGAAATCTTCAAGAGAAAACTGAGGAATTCCTCGCACTTAAAAAAGACCAAGAAGATCTGTTGGAACTATTAGCTGATCAAGATAATAAACTATCTATGTACAAAGAAAAACTTGCCGCGCTTGGAGAAAAGGTGAGTTACGTTTAACGGTTTTTTCAGATCTAAGGCAGGATCCTTGATTGCTCGAGGTGGTTCACTCGTTGAAAAAAGTATAAATAGAATTTCCTGAAACTTTTCCCACTTGAAGTATCTGCGGTTTTAGGAATCATCTAATCTTTTCAGAATTTACGACCGTCTGTGAATCGAGTTATTATATTCAACATTTAGAAATTGAAATGGAGAAGATAAGGATTTAATTTCGTCCTTCAAACATCTCCAGAAAAAATTAGTATTGAAATCTGTAAAAACGCATGCTTGTTGAGTTTTGTAAGACAAACACCTCTGCAAAATTTCATATAAATTGACCCCGGTTGACCGTCTTGTTTGGGAGGTATCGCAATTTATTCAAAACGCGTTAAAACGTATTCGTTGAAAATTCGACGGAAATGATATGAAGGGTGAGGAGGCATCTTCAGACGGATGCTCGTAAATTGTAATTCAGATTGATCGATCCATTTTGGAGACAGCTTTCCCCATAGCATTAGTGGAATCTGCCTCTCTCACAGACATATCTCCCTCTCTGTTTGTGAACCACCGTATTTTATACATTAAACACTCCGAAACGTCATGCCATCTTGAAACTTATCTATTCAGCGAATACATTTGCTCAAATGTAGTTTATCTCTGATATCTCCTTGTCTCGTTTTAGGTCGACTCTGACGAGAGTTCTGGTGAACTTGATACGGATGATCCACCTGAATCAAGCAATTGACCATGCATGTATATATCATATTTGCATAAAATAATTCTAATATGATTCGGAAGTTTTTTTTCTGATTAATCCTGTTTTCGTCACTCTCAAATATTTTTTGTGCATAAGAGAGTTTTCCTTTCCCCCAAAATGCGCTTGTGATTGAGAAATGAATTTCAATATTCATTCTTCTAAAATAATTGACTCTGATATGAGAGTTACTAATCATGAATAAATTGACAAATATCACTTAATCATACTCATTGAGTTATAGGAAACTCTTTGATTTTTACAATGCATTTCGTGAAAATTGTTGCAACAAGGGCTTCGACTAAGCCATGTAAAATTACTCACAAGAGGAGATCCAACTCGTCTCCGGTAGCATCAACTAGGCTTCAAAAATATCCGAGAGATAGAAGAGCAATGAGAGTAATGCAAGCCTTGGAAATTCTCTTGATTGCATTGACGGTACTGTTCGTTATCTCGAGTTCATCATGAGTATCGATTTCGGCAATGAAAGAAAACGTACTTTGAAGAGAAATAGTGAATTAATAATTTCAATTGTTTTTTCTTGGGAGATATAAATAAAAAACGCAATATCACATAAATATATTTTTATTCTACAAGTGATAGAACTTAATCACCCACACGAGCGGGTATCAAAGCCTACAGAAGTATCACGTTTTGTCAATTACCGGATGTTTCAGGGTTAAAATTTACTCCGGAACAGAAAAGTAATCCGATTCATCGTTGCGAGTTTTATTAGAAAAAAAATTACAGGATGAACTAGATAATCTTTCTTGGAATCTAACTCTATCAGCAAAATTATTTCCAAGGATCTGCAGAATTTTAAGTATCCCAAGATTAGCTGCGATTGTGGATGATACATCAACATTGCTAAAAAAAAGTGATCTATGGTTTTCATATGAGTTATCTCATAAAAAAATTTCAGCATTTTCTTGATGGAAAAAAATCGATCTATGAATTCACTGACATATTCGGAAACATCTAAATAATCCTATTTCAATGTACATGATAAGCAAGTGTGCACATACATCATAACATAGCAGAATTCGTTCGTGTGTATATTATACGTACACATAGAGGACAGTAAAAAAAGAAAGGTAAGTCTACAACAGTATCTCATTAAGTTCATCTGACCACAACTTACATCATAGCATCTTCTCATGAACTTTGCGCTTAAGAAAATGCAATTAAAATAATAATTTCGTCGAAGTATAAGCCATAGGCATCGAAAAAAATTACACAGAGCGAAAATTATACGCATTAGGCGTTGTATCGCTCTTGTCGATCCACATCAACGCACTGACTTCTTACACCGTTCTTCTACGGTAGAATCAGTCGTGCGTTTTTGTGATAGATTAAAATCTAGTATCTCCTGTCACGAGAGTCTGAGCGGGAACGGCGATCGCGGCTGCGGCTACGTGACAGCGATCTCCTACGTGGACTTCGTGAGCGGGACCTAGAAAGAACGAAATGAGTTGTTACTTCTTGGAATAATAATTTGTTCATGTTGTAGTATGGTTTTTCGTTTGCCAATTTTCCAATGAAATCGTCGACTCTCACAGTGATGGATATCAGATGTTCAAAAAAGTTTGGAATGCCAGCAAACGGAAAACAGATTTCCAAAGTTTCAAACAAATACGCGAGAAACTTTCAAAAGATGTCGTTAAGAGAAGAGTGATTACTTCTTATCTTACAGGGGACTCATTATCATTGAAATAATTTTTCACCACAAAAAAGGAAAAATTGCTACTAATAAAATATTTAACCTCAGCCAATTTCATATTGAAACTGATGAACTCAACATAGAATATGAAAACATAGGAATCAGGAAAATAATCAAAAACCAGATAGAAAGCAGTGATGTTTGCGTCATTGATGGCAACAATAAAAATCGACTAGTTCCAAAGCTTAGAAAGGGGGGAGCAGTGTTGTTGTAATAAGCTAGATTCTGACCCATTTCATGACGCTTTCATCTACGATAAGAAATCTCCGTTGTAACTAAAAGATTTATATCAATATTTTGCGTGATTCGAGTTCTCAATTCCTTCTTCGTCCTTCGTCTTTGGGCTAAATTTTCAAAAAAGTTCAGCAATGACATGATATAATGAGACAGTACCCAAACTAATACGATAGACTTGAAAGGTTGCCGGATACCGATTTTATAGATTTTTTTGATTTTTCTACGTATTTCCAAGATGGCACAATAACTTGAAGGTCACACACCACTGCTTTCTTGCATCAAGAACTAATCTGAGAAGTTATTTTCAAAAATTTCACTCACAACAAGGTTAATAATCAACATAATGAAAGGGGCTAGCATAACTCAGAAAATCTTTGTGAGTCACAATCATCTTGATCGTGAAATTCTTGTAAAAAGTCTGAATTGTGAGAAGAGAAGTCATCACATGAATTCATAAAGTTGTAAAAATAAGCACTATTAATTATTTCGAGATGAACTTCTTCATTTTTATACTCAATTATTGTAGTAAGAATCGTGAATATACTATTGAAAGATATATCAATGGATTATTCGAAAGATCAGATAGAAAGAAAAACTTAAAATTGTCTAAATCGGTGAAAAATACCAGACAACTGTGAATGTGGTGGTTGGTGGTGGTGGTAGTTGGTTGGATGGGATGGTAGTTGGTGAATAACAAACAGGTGGTGATTGCGCTTTTGCTATTGCCGGAAGCTCGAAGTCGAGTTGTCGCATTAGGTCGCCACATCTCAAATTAAATTCGTGATGACGTGACATTGCAGAGTTGGTCGGAGAGCAGGTAGAAGTCAGGAGAGACGCAATTTTGATCGAAGCATCGAAGAATCGGAGTATTGAAGTTGGGAAGAATCGCGTCGGCGGAGGAGATCCTATAGTTGCTGATAACGCATCGCTCATTTTTGTATCTCGAATGCGTGTATGCGCTGAAGAGTTGGCTATTTTCTGCCTTTCTCATTTGCGGGGGTAAGGGAAGTCCGGACGGCGAGATTCAGCGAGACGAGCGACTGTCAGACTTGGCGCGTTCCGTCATGGGAACGAGCAGTCTGCCGATCGGACGACTTTGGCTGCATTTCTAGACGGTGATGGCGATTGACGATTGTTCGACTTGTGGTGACTGATGGTGACTTGTTGGGAGTCTGGTTAGTGGGCAGGCAGGCATATATTTTGTTCGATTTTGTTCGCTAGCTGTTGCTATTGCTTTTTTCACGGTGGCTGTAGTAGTAGTAGTGGTAGTAGTAGTAGCAGTAGTAGTAGTAGTGGCGGGAAGACGAGCAGAGATACAATCTGACGCTGGTTCAATCTGCAAACGTCAGTTTCAACTAATTTAAAAATCAATTTTTTCAACATATCTGCCACTCTCTTATCACACTTATGCTCTCTACTGCCCACTAATCATCGTAATTAGCCTGAAATACCGGCAATCCATTCTACTAATCAAAAATGCCTGATAATATCCAAAAACACATAGTGGATTGCCGCACAACCATTATATTTCTCCAATATTCACCACATATTTAAATCTGCTGTATACTCTAGCAATGCATGGTTGCGAAACTATTGAATCATTTTATTGAAAGTTTAATGTCATTGAGGATTGAGCAGATGTATTCAAGAACAACCAAAACTGGTTCAATCTCGTAAGAACGATCAAGCAAATCAGCAAAGATTCATCGACAGCTTAAGAGTAACGATATTACGAAGATTTTTATAACACCTCAAAATTGTGATGCATCACAGATACCAACCTCCCATGTATCCACGGTAATTGACTTCTAAATCTGGTAAGATAAGTGATTGAATTTTTAAAAACATATTCACTATCTCGTCCAGTAACCTGTGATCATTCTTTGGTGATGCATCGGGATTTAATGAAGAATTCTGAAAAACCTTGACTAATATAGGAACATATTGCAGGACATTTGGGGTCAGAAAGTCGAATCGCGAGGAAAAAATATTTCCGATTGCACGAAGCCCGCCATTCCTTCGTTGATGGTATCCAATTCTCCATCTGATCTAGAAATCAATTACTCTTGGATAGAAAAAAAAAAAACATTTTAGCCTGTAATTTATGAATTCCGTTCTTTACAGCCAGTTTTGATTGAATTTGAATTGATGTTTAATGAACAAAGAATTGATTTGCTCATTCCCAACTTTTTGCAAATAAAGATCTTCACTCATATGCATGCCTAGCAACTCAGTTCTCCCAAATTTTCTATAAAAATGATGTCAACTCTTAAAAGTTACAATCCATGAGAAGAGAATCATACTAATGTGATCTGAGAAATTCTGCAAACAATACATGGAATTTCTTCATTGATTTAGGAGGGGAAATATTTTGATATGTAAGATGTCACCTAGAAAAATATATCAATAGTTCATCACCTGGAAAAAAGGTTATTAAAAATGTCGTATAATGTACAGTCGTTCTGAAGAACATCATTTCTCAGATATCTCCACTTATACCATCAAAAAACATACGATTGTGAAGACAAGTTGCATCTGAAAAGTTTAGGCACATAAAATAACTGGGATTAGATCTTACCTTCCGAAACGCCCGATCGACCTTCTGCGGGGACTGCGTGAACGGGACCTAAAAATTCGCCATGGAAAGAAGTATATCCATGATAGCTCATCAAGAGGTGAATCTCCAAATTTCAACTGTCACGATCTCCAGATCACAAGAATTTTGTCTAAATCCATTGATCTGACCATTAAAAATTAAACACCCACGTATACTCTTTTGAGAACTACAAGAGGCAGATGCCAACTGTTGATGATGATTTAATTGTTTTATCAAGAATCTCAGAAGAGACGGTAATTTCCCACTAGTAGTATAAAATCATACTCAAGTTACTAGGATTAAAATAATGATTATTATACGGAGATTGCATCACACAATTGAAATTATGAATAGTTTCAAATACTTGGTTTGCACAGAATTCTTACCCATCACTTAATGTAAAGAGAGAATTTGTACTTAAAGTCTCATTTGAAATCAAATCACATCAAGAAATTGAAAATTGCCAAAGAAAACTAAACAATGACAACAATTTTGGAAGCATAAATTGGATACATGATAGTAAGGTAGAAATAACAATTGCATGTTCATCATATAATTCAAGAAATTATGTAGAGCTCAATAAGAATTCTTTGCCTTTTTTCAAGATCATTGCAGCTCAATTCATTTAAACATTAGTATATAAGAATACAATGATAGACTTCGGACAGAGGTATCTTCTTATTAAACCTTGATTTTAATTATGAGCAAAAATGGTCCGAGTATCTACTCCTTTAGAGAGATGAAGTAGTATCTCAGATATATCATGGGTGGATTGATAGTTGACAGTAGTACTGAGTGAAAGTGGCCATTGCATTAAAGAGGTTCCAATGGAAGAATAGAGGAGGTTCATAATTTATTCCTTATAGGTGTAATGGAAAAGGCAGCTTTCAGTATCATTTAATTGGAGGAACTTGGAAAGCTAGTCCGTCTGCTCCTCTGTGAGGCTTCACTGTGTTAGCAAACAAAGGTATATGGTCTTAGATTCACATGCATCACATAACAGTCTCGCGCTTCTGACTGAAGTGTAAGAAATAGTGCTATTTCCCATTATAATAGATCTAGATATCATTTGAGATTTACGCATGAAACAATTTGCAAAACCTGCTGAGAAAAACGCCAAATATCAATCGTCTAAATGAGATGACAATAGTAGATGCAGTGGCAATAATGTATAACTTTCGTTGATTGATCTCTGACAAACCAGGATATTTTGTGTTCTTCTCAGCAAATACTGGAAAATTTTAAGCACAAAAAGCTGCAATGTAGGTACTATCACGTGATGCATGTGATGAGAAGAGCATGTTTGCTAGCATGGTAAAACACAGCAACTTTGTCTGTCCACTCTTCCATCAATCTCATCAAAAGTGTCATCTTAGGTGCAAAATAGAAAAAACATGTTTTATGAGTGCATCATGGCATTACAAATGTCTAGCTTGCCAACTTTACAAACTATACCTACTTTTTACCATGGTCCTGTCTCAGTTGTAATAATTTCAAAGAGAATGGATGATTAAAAAAAGTCGTGTCTTACCTTGAATACCGAGATGCAGGCCGCCGACCTCCTCCGCCGCCGCCACCTCCTCTGCGACTTCTTCCAGACGACATTTCTACTCTCACTCTTGTCCCACAGCATCGGCTATTATATAAGGACAAATATAATATCATAAGAGTGATACAAATACGTGAAATGAACTTATGCTGTATCACAATTGCAAATAATGAATTTGATCCTTACGTTCCATCCAAGCCCCTGACAGCATCTTCCGCATCTCTAGGATCTTCAAATTCAACAAAAGCAAAGCCAGGTGGATTCCTGGCAACCCATACATTTCTGAGGGGTCCATATTTGCTGAATGCACTTTCAATTTCATGCTTGCTTGCACTGCTACCAAGATTGCCCACATATACCTTGCAGGATAAGTCCCATTCGCGGTAGCGAGATGACATCTTGTCAATCTGAAATAAATTGATCTACATTTATCATCGATTTTCATCAATCAATTTGTACCAGATTGCTAACAGAAGTCATTTGTATCTGTGAAGAGAATTATCATGAACTAGTTGAATACACAATCTGGGAAGCAATGATAGTGTGAAATATTTCAGTTCATCAATAATTACAGCCATAGAAAATGATCTGCAGACTATTTTCTAAAATACTCGATGCAGATGCAATAAAATGTATGAACAAATCAAATTTTCCTCAAATTTTAAGTTTTTGCCAAAAAATCCCACAAGTGCAAAAGACCTTAACATTTGTCTCTTGATTATGCGTCAAACCAACTAATGTACTCGAGAATACAATGCACATGCCATCATGGACCATGGGGTTCTGTGACCAATGTCTCCTCAGAGAGGAAGGTCTAGAAATCGATCACATGAAACACTAGCACTAATACTCGAATCGAGAGAAGACATTTTTCTCCAAAGCTCTTTGAATCCCAAGAATGAAGAGACAAGGCTTAGTTAGAAAGATGTTAGAGCGAGCTAGCTCGGATAATTCAACGGTCGATAATTCAATATGGCAATACTTCAACACTTGCAGATGCTATTAGACTGACGGAATCCTCAACTGATTAGCACGTGTCACTGAGACGCGCGAGTCAAGTACAATGCATAGCTAATCTCATTTGGTAAATAAGTTAATAACTACAGGTCAAAGACGAGAGAATTTACAACTCCAATGTGGTTTTTCGGTTGAAGGCCACGCGGCACGCCAGGCAAAGTTCGAGAAGCCAAGAACCGACGCCATCGATCTCTGTTGGAGACGCCACACCTTGGACCATTCGGTTTGCAAGTGATAAAACAAAGCTAATCGTAACCTCACACATGATGTATATTCTGTGAATAATCTGTAAACTCACATTTCGATAGTTGGACGATAATTTCCTCTAGTTAAAAATTGATGCAGCAACAACGGCTGCGCTGCTCCGGAGTCCGTCGCCTTATAGCGGTACAGAAAATGGCGATGCAGCTCTTGATTCTGCATGCCACTTCCCCTCTTCTGCTCTAATTTCCCCTCTTGCTCCGTGCTTCGTGCTTCGAGTAGCTTTTAAGGTCGCTTCACAACTGAAAAGCACTCGTGAATGAGGAAATAGCATAAATAAATAGTAACTTCATAGAGATCATTTGTACGCTCTTCCTTTGAAACCAAGATTACAATGACCTTGGAGAGCATAGTGAGAAGATTATTATTTGTTGTTGATGAAGATGCAAGCGCGCTCTTCAAAAAGAATATAAGACTAAATAGTGGGATCCAAGTGCAAACCCGGCTTAAAAATATCGTCTTGTTATTCGTATCTTGTGATTGGTTGAAAACTTCAGTTGCGCGGATGAACGATTTCCAGTCTCTGCGCGTGTTAGTGCGTGTTTACGCTCTGCTTCGCGTGTTTGTGCATTCGTGAATGTTATTCCATTGTCGAACCTATTGCATGATTATTATCAGAACAGAGGACGTAAAGATGCTTCTCTGACTGCAAAGTATCGAAAACTTTGCAGTCCATATTCAAGACTGCGCCTTACAAGATATGGCATTCAAAACAAGAGCCAGTTGATAACCGATCTGCTCGCCCGATTCCTCGTGGCCCAAACGTCTTTATTGGAGGTAAACATTGAAAAAGAAGTGCCATTGAAGTCTGTCATTCAGATCTTTATTTTTCTTTTCTCACAAACGCGCGACGAGAAAGCGAAATCACCCGTACCCGTAGCTGATGAATTTCCGGTAAGTTACCATTTATGACGTTTCAGAGGTCCGACACATCCCCCAGAATGGACAGCAAAACAGAAACAGACGACCCTGACTCGAGTAAGAAGCCATTGCATTTTGCAAATTCGAATAGAAACAGTCCAAAAACTCATAGGACTCGAGTGGAAGATGTTAGTCCTGAATGGGGAGGATCAACATCCTTTGAGAAGGATTCCCCCATACATGTCAAAAAAAATGGTATGGTAGGCTCATAACATTCATTTTTCATAATAATCTAGAGTTCAGCGTTACTCCCGTATGTTCACCTTTATTTTTCAGTATCCTTCTTGAGTTTCTTGAAGACAGAGCTTACCAGAGGTTATCAACTGGAATATGATGAGGAAAGATTTTCTGCACGCAGAGAAAAGATTTATTCATCAGTGAGGATACTGTGGGAAGTTGAAAAATTCATGAATTATGGCTTTTTGCAGGTGAGACCACTCATTGTTTTCTCTTCAAGAAATAGTACATAATCAAAAATGATGATTTTCAGTGTGCTGATTCGTTCTTGTTCATCTATTCATTCTTACCTCTAAGATTTGTAATGGCTCTGTGGGCTGTCATAACAAGGCCATTGAAACATTGTCTAGGGTGAGTAAGCTGGACTAATTTTTATGCAAACCTAATGAAATATTGGAGAGACCAAGATTAGACCATCACCTCATTCAAACATCAGAGAGCCCAGTTCTTATGGCTATAAAGTTTTTGCTCATTTTCTTTTGTAATATACTATTTTCAGACATAAGCAAATCAGGAGGAAAGGTGAAGGATTCCTAAGACCAGCAGAAGTGTGCGATCTGTTGAAAGGAACTGTAGTCTTGGGTTGCTGGGCCATGACTTGCACCATGTTTGACACTTCAATGATGTATCACTTGGTCAAAAGTCAGTCTGTTATTAAACTCTACATATTTTACAATATGTTGGAGGTTGCAGATCGGCTCTTCAGTGCTTTTGGTCAGGATACAATAGACGCGCTTCTATGGACTGCAACAGAACCAAAGCACAAATCTAATCCCACTCGATCTCAGCATCTTGGAACATTGCCCCATCTACTGTTTGCCTTGGCATATGTCTGTATCCTTTTTGTAAAGAAAAGTGTGTCAAGAGAAAAAACTGATGAGAGAGTGTACAGGTTTAATAATCTCGACCAACAAGTAGAATTTCTATTTCCTTAACAAAAATACAGTATCTCACAGTGGACTAGTGCTTCTTCAAGCAACCACTCTGAATGTTGCAATCAACAGTAGTAACAAAGCTCTAATAACGATCATCATGTCAAATAATGTGAGTTTTTCCATACATGATGGAATTGTAAAGATTGAGAAGATCTACGATTTCAAAATGTTTTCGTGATTCCTTGTTTGCACAGAGTATGACACTAATGGATTTGATCCACATCTTACAATTCTCTCAATCTTCCTGAAGCTTCCTGATCAGCAAAATTCTATCCCATAATAACTTGAACACTGATTATGTTTTTTCAGTTTGTGGAGTTGAAAGGTTCGGTGTTTAAGAAGTTTGATAAGAACAATCTCTTTCAATTATCTTGCAGTGATGTAAGAGAACGATTTCATTTAACTATGCTTCTCCTGGCGGTAACTCTCCAAACAATGAAAGAGTATGCGTGGAGAATGGATCGATTGGCTGTTCTTCTACCAGATTGTATCCTGCTTCTACTTGCAGAAATTCTAGTTGATTGGGTATGCTTCTCTACTACGGGGACCTCAAATGATTGTTGATTGATATGCTAATCACAAAATTTTTTCTCGTCTTAGGTGAAACACAGTTTCATCACCCGATTCAATGAATTGCGATCCACAGTATATAGAGACTACACTCTGAGTCTGGCGTACGATATGGCGCAAACTCGACAAGAAACCGCATTTTCGGACCCGTCTGATTTGGTTGCTCGACGCATGGGATTCATTCCTCTTCCTCTTGGAGTGGCTATAGCACGGGTATTGTGCACAACCCTGACTCCGTCAGCAAAGCCTGCCAACATTTTGCTCTTGATCTTGGCGTACTTGATTCTCATATCCCTCAGAGTGCTAGTCAGTTTGATGATTTTGGGCCGCGCATGTGATCTGATAAGCAATCACACTGAGGATAGTGCAAAAAATTCGGAAAATAATGAAGATAAAAATTCTGTGTGGGAGTTTAATGATGCAAAGAACGTGTCTCATGATCAAAATCTCGCCACAGTTATGTTTGCAAATAGTTCTGTCAGTTTGAACAACGTGAGCTTGAACGACGCATTACTAAAAAAAGAAATCATTGATTCGGAAAGGAAACATTTTTCGCAGACAGAAAATTTTTTAGATTTATCGAAAAACGTTGTCAGAGCAGGAAGTGAACCTTTACTGCTACAGTGACGACCCTATTTTCCACAATGAAGATGAATTTATTTTGTTGATAATGTATATAGCAATTGAAATCTGTAAATATAAATTAAGTTGGTGATAAAAATAAGAGTAGGGAGATAGAGAGGGAAAATGCACTCGAGTCATATGCAGGAATGATGATTTGAGAAAACATGACTCAAGGCCAATATTTGATAGTACAACCAAACTTTGCAACAACATCAGCTCGGTACCTCGTAAATCTGTCCGCCATTTCGAGAGCCATCAAATTTTGAGTCTTTTAAAATCCTGTTGCTAAAGTAATGGTACCCAAGTACGTTCTGAATTTTCATCATGATTCTGTATGGACATGCTCTAAATCATCATCCAATACACGTTACCTAATCATTTAGACTCCACCGTGAACAAAGTATGCGACCAACGAAGTTCTGAGATTTATCGGGCACCTGGATTTGCTTCCTCACGAGCTTACATTTTCTTCATTTTCTTCCACTTCCAATTCTTATTACTGTTGGAAGTTGCAGAGACAATTCTTTTTCATAGCGTAACTTTTTACCTCGTCATTCTTTCGGAAAGTCGATGATTGTACGAGCTATCACATTCAAGCATAAAGAGGAATATGTTCCTCATGAAAGAATTTCTTCGACTTTGAATGCTGGGTATAGTAAAGTGGAATAACAGGAGGTACTTTCGGCACTCCACTAAAGTAGTAGTTGACCGAGATTTCACTGTAAGAGTTCAAGGGTTCCTCCCGACATGTGCAACAGGTTGTGGCGAGATCATGTTTCTTTTCATTGCCAAATGTATAATGGCAAACAACTTATCTCTGAACATTTTTGCCGTCGAACTTGTATTTTTACCACAAAGTATCGCCTCATTTATTCCATGAAGAACATCGAGTTTTTCTGAATATAAAATGATTTATTTTTACAAAGGCTTACTATTTCATTAACCAAATTGACGTGGTCCGGACTAATTAGGTCATACCATCGAATAATTACATTTGTCAAATTTTAAAATTCATACTTCTCATATATGTTCTTAACCGCTATCTTATTTACATCATGCATCACATTTATGTCAAGAAAAAAGAGGTGATTGCCGTGGAGGAACATAGAAAATTTTATACGTATCATCAATTTACGTAATTAATCTAATTTACAACAGTTTTATACAAAAATAGTAAAAATTTTGAATCATTCAAGATGTACTTTGGGTGAACCTCGATGCTAACTCACTAAGTCACAATTGGTTTGTATCGAACTTGCAGATTCATAATCCCAGAATAAATTTTCAATTCAAGTTACGCAGAACAGATTAAATTATATAATGTTGAATTCCCTGTCGACGAAGATCCTTGAAGACAAAAACGAAGATATTACAGACAACTGTCACATACATCGAGTTACGTTTCATACACTGAATTCACGATTCATTTGCGGAATATTTGTACTCTACTTTGGCATCTGGAGCGCAAAGTTTCCCTTCAATCAAGCATTGCGCTACCCAAGTAGTGGATACTATAGGAATCTGCCAGGCATTGGCTTTCTCCAACACCCAAGAGGGGCATTTTTGGTTGGCAAGTACGACTGTACTCTGGACAAAAGAATCATCTGAAAACAGAAACGGGTTTGAGATTTTAATCGTCGGAAATAAGAAATGAGTCCACATAACAATTTCACTCAAATTTTTAATAGAATCTATTAAAAGTATTAGATTTGTAGTCTATCAAGAGGACTATCATTAATAAACTGACCTGGATTCACAAGTAATTGAACTGAAGCTCCAGCATTTTCACAAATTTTTCTCCAAAATTGGGAGAATTCCTCTTCGCCAACAACATGCGGTATCGCAATAGCAGTATGCTCGAATGGCCTGACCTTGGATCTCTGATAAGAATCAATGTATGCTCGTTTTTCTAAACTCCATCCTGATGGTAGTTC
>JAPYYZ010000614.1:0-22582 GCA_030522705.1 Eretmocerus eremicus
AGAGATGCTCTAGATTTGGGTATGTAGAACAGCCTCTCTCTTTTATTTTGATCCAAATCTCTAAGGGGTTCGAGAATTATGGGAAATGCTTTCATGCAGGGCGCGCTTGCACGGCTCCGACATGGCCTTAAATATCTTTTTAGAAACACTTGGGGCCTGTATCAAGCTGTTGACGAAGTTGAAGGTAAAATTGTGAAGTTTTAGACAAAATTAATGGATTGGATTCACGTAGTACCGAGGCCGTTCTCTTCAATGAAAAATCTCCTATAGAAGAAGACTGTAAATTCCGAGTTGCCATAGGTATCAAGTTTATGAACTGTACTTACTGTATCAGAATGCCAGCGATTGGGGATAGGTGGTCTGCGCTGATCAGCGACAACCAGTTTACGCATTTCTTCTAGTGTTGGATCGTGGCTGCTGCTAGCCAACCATTCGGAATATGGCGCAGCATATTCTAATGCTACACCGTTGCTTACGCAACGACGACAAACTTCCCAAAGTACTAATCCAAGGCTGTAAATGTCGGCGCGACGGAAACCTTCAAGGCACTGAGGATCATAGCTGTAAAAAGAAATTTGATTAGAATAATCTGTGGAACTGGGTCCGATATTTTGATCGGAATTGAATAAAAAACTCGAGCCATTCCGGAATGTATCTGCGTCGTAGGAATTTTGTTTGCTGTGATGAGTTGTACAAATTAAAATTTTGGCATCTATAATTGAATGAATGTAATACCGCCATTGTCATTTCGATAAGGTGAATCATCCTGAGTAAGTCTAAGGTGGACTAAAAGTTAAAGTACGAAATGCACAGGCCTCACAGTTGAGAGCACCACTTGCTTTGCGGTAAGTTGCAGTCTGAAGGAAGAACCGCAAACGTTCGAGAGGAGAGATATAATTGGTGACGAGTTTGAAAATGTTAACGGAAATTCAGTGAAAGTTGTACTCCATCTGACATTCAACACTTTCGCTGCGGTAAGGGTGACCGGTTGAAAGAATGAGCCCGGTAGGATTTGTCAACAAAAAGTGGAGAGTTGTTGAGCAACGCACCACGTATGAGAGTATACGTGCAAAATCACCCGATTACGCGTCCGTAGCGAAAGTATTACAGAATGTATCAATCAAGATGAATATTTTTCCATCTTACTTTTGTTCAAGAAGTTCTGGGCTCATGTAACGTTTGCATCCCAGTTTGATGTCAAACTTGTCATTGGGGAGTCGATCTTGGGTGACAGCATGGGCGAGGTCCGCAAGAACGCAAGCTCCGTTCGCCTTGACCAATATATTCTTGGACTTGATATTGCGATGCGCCATAGCTGGTTTTCCACGGGTCCCGTGTATCTCCGTATGCAGGTACAGTAGACCATTTGCAACACTCAGACAAATGTTGAACATTTGGTGGTGGTTCAAGGGCTGGGCTAGCTGTTCAAGAGATGAATATCGATGAATATTTCTTCTCAGTCGGAATTGAAACTCGAATGCGCGAGCTGATCCAGCTATTTCAAACTGATCAAGAAATAGATACCTCGTCGGCAAGGTAGTTGTAGAGCGATCCGTGGGGATGGTAGTGCGTGACCAGCCAGAGTTGGGTACAGCTGGCGCGGCTGGTCATGTCGCTGCCGACGTAGCCGAGGATGTTGTCGTGTCGCGAGGGCAATAGCTGCGAGTAGACCTCGGTCTCCCGAGCCCACGTCGCCTCGTCGCGCGACAAGTAAATCTTGACCGCGACGTTCTCGCCGTGCCAGACGCCGCGCCAAATCTCGCGACCAAAGCTGCCACCCCCGCCTCCGCTGCCGCCGCTCTTGCTCAGGCAGTCCACCAGGGACACCTGCTTAGCGAGAGTGCGCTGCACCAGCAGAGGAAGACCCGAACCCGAGCCACTGGTTAAGCTCTGGCCCTCCAGGTATTCCTGAAAACAGGAGAGAATTCAAATTTGAACATTTTCTCGGACAGAATACTTTTTGAGGCTCTTTTCAACGATTTTTGAAGTTCCTGATTGAAATTACGGCTTATTGTTAGTCGTTCTCGTGTCTTTTGTGTAAATCAAAAATTTGAATTCTGTGCAAATTTGGGAAATTGTACTTAGACCTCGGTACAGAACTTGTTCGTCTCAAATCCTACCTTCAAAGTGCTGTCACCGGCAGCTGTTGCCCGCAACTCGTGGGGATAGCTGAAGTTGGTACCACCGTTGGTCGAACCGGGCGATGAGAAAGTAAGCATTCCCGAAGACTCCACACCAGATTCGAGAAGGTTCTTGCGACGACACGTCGAGCGACTCCGTCTACGTCTACCGCGTCTATAGTACAGGTAAATCCCAAGGAACACGAGGTTCAAGACGAAAACTGGACCTAGCATCACCAGCCACATTTTGAAGAATGTGCCGAATTTGATGCTGTCTGCAAAGAGGAAAATAGAAATTTCAGTATTCTACAACGTATAACAGTATCAAGCCTTCAGTTATTAAGGTATACGTCGAGGACACCGAGTCAAGTTAGGGTGTATTATAGAAGACGTTTCACGAAAATAATCATGGCAAATTGAAAGTTACTTAGAATTTCTTTCCTACAATCAGATAAAGTCGAATAAAAAAGGGACGAGTAAGGTACTGACCACCGTTATTTTCGATAAGTGAGAAGGTCCCATTGTTGCACAAATCATTTTTGCAACACTCGACATGCAGTTGACCACCTTCTGGACTGCTATATACACTGGTAGCTTTATCCCCTTGCACGTGTTTGTTACAATACAACGGTACCCGATCTAAATCTTTGACGCAGTCTCGGTGTTCCCTTGTCGTTCCATCTACAACGCGGACCAACATTCGCCAACACTGAAAGGCAAATAAAACCATTATCATCATCATTTCTTCTATAATCCAGACCTCAACATTGTTTCCGCTCGAGATGAAAAATACACATCTCACTAATAGATGGGAAAATATTCATGCCGTAGCATTTACAATGTGTTAATTTTGAAAATTATAGTTTGAGCCCTATGAAACAAGGAGCATACTGACATTCTCTCTGAAAATTCATCAAGAATCGATCATCACTAAATTTGTATGAAAAATTAACAGGAGGATGTTTCGAAAATTAATGAAGTCATTGTGATTGAGCAGCACTAAATGAGGCTGCTCTTAATACAAAGACGTCTCGTGTAATATGGAAGCGATTTTTACGGACAAAGCACAATACCTTGATAACTTCACTTGCGGATTCAATCACTGAAAAACTGGCGTCAATTTGGTGCTAGAAAGATCGCGAGGTCGCGGCACTGAGATATATTTTATTAATGGGAAAGCTAGGATGGAAAAACGCGGCAAATAGCGACGCGATGACTGCACAATAGCTGGGTAGGTTGCGGGCAGTTCGGCGATCCAGCAACAAGTGCTAGCATAATAACGAGCCGCGAGGACACAACGGAAGGGAGAGAGAAACGTTGAGCCAAATACTGGACACATTCAAATTGTCACCTGATCGGGTCACCTTGTGAACGAGGGCAATGCTCCGTCTCTATCTCTTTTTCTCTCGCAATCTTCGCTCGGCTCTGACTCGACGTAAGCAGCCGTTAGAATCGAACATCTATGGACGTATGCGGTTGTATTGTTTATGACAACGTTTCGGACATCTATGTCCTTCTTTAGGTTCGAAAATTTGCTAAATACTAAGGGGGGGGGGGGGGGGGGGGAATTTGTTTGGCTATTATCTTGCCCCCCCCCCCCTTACAAGGGGGGACGAAGGATGTGAGGCCGCAAAGAGTCTAACGCTCAGGCGTTTTTGAGCTACAGCTTATGACATTAGCATTGCAAGTATACCTATAGGCATCACATTTTAACACGGGCCTATATATGGCATTGCTCATATTCTGGGGTGTACCTAAAAAACGGTTGGGCGTTAGACTCCGCCGCTTTAGATATCGTCTTTTGGTGCTAAAGGAAGACGATTCCCAAAGTTTCAGTCAAATCCGTGACCCGAACTCCTCGGACTCCCCTTGTTAGTATTTGGTAAATTTTTGAAACTAAAGAAGGACATGGTTAGATGTCCAAAACGTTGTCATAAACAATACAACCGCATACGTCCATAGATAGCATTTGAGTCTCATTTGATTGAGTCAGATTTGATTTGCTTCTGGACATTAGAGTCTCAAACTCAAGTTATTATAAAGTATGTTACCATAATATATTATCCAAGCAACATATGAAATGTTTATGAAACTCATTACTTACCAGGATTGCATCTTCACATATGGCCAGATTCTGTTCACTGTTGGGATCACAATCATGGTCACATGAGTAACATCTGAATTTTTTCTGCTCACTCATTTTTATTAATATTTGTATCAATGCTGATCCATGTCTGTTCCTTCCATCATTTGGCTCAAGCCCTCTGTAGGCAGAAAGAGTTAGTTTTTATTTATGACCATTGTATTTATATTCGAATCATAGCCGTGATGGCTACAAATTTAAAATCATAAGTTAGTGATACAATGAACTTGTGTGAATGCGTCAATGTGCTTGATATTTTGGAGCAGCGCCGAGCGCGCAAACTTTTTGCTCAGGCTTGGAACGAGGATAGTTTTGCCAAAGGATACTCATACAAATTCTCAGCTCAAGTTCAAGGTTGTTTAAAGATGCTCAATCGTGCTTGATGAATTGGCATCACACACTCCTTTACGATCTTCGAGATTCGGTAAATATCATTTACCTCATTTTCACCTGTTGAACTTGCCTAAAATTCGTCAAGAAAAACTAAGACTCGGGGCCCAAATGTTTGTAAGTTTGAAAGAATGTTACTTGTGAGGTTAAGCTGGTTTACTCGCAATACAATTTTCTGAAACTTTGCAAACTCGAAGCATTTGCTGTTTGAGGAATTATCAAATTTTTTTCAGAATTTTAGACCGTCTTTGAGACAAGTTATTAATCATCGAAAATTCGAAGTCAACACGTGGAAGATAGAGATTTGACCTTCTTCTTCAAGTGTCTCCAGAAAAAACAGATAGTAAAATCTGTGAAATCGAACTTAGCTTATCTCAAAGTTCATAAAATGAGCCTCAACATGAGTAAAAGCACGTTCAAAATTATCAAAATGCGACAAAAGTAGAGCTGCCACAAGCTAAGGTGAGCCTTGAAGGATACATCTACCTTATTCAACTTTGGGATTGATAAATCTTAACGATAAATTTTGATCGCTCTGGGTTTTCAGAACGAGCATCTTCTTAATTCACGGTATATTTCTAGTTGTTCACATTCAATAATAATTTGTAGTTTGAAAATTGGTGAGTGGCATAAGTTCATTGGATATTTTGGTTTTTCTTTCACCTTCACTATTACACATTCTGATGATTGATACATGAATCTACATCTATATATCCTGCTGATCTTAGACTTCTTGATCAAAACACGTCAATCTCTCTGTTACATTAATAACATTTCAGCATTACATGACTTGGTTATTGTTGCCTTTGTCATTGGGCTTGATGATGAAATCTCACTTGTCATTCAATACATACCGAGTCTTTTGTGATAGTAATTACAAGTTCATTAAACCAGATTCCAAGTCTCCTCTCACAAGAAGCTAAAATGTTTCATTTGATATTCCCACAAACAGAAGGAAAGACTTTTGCATCGGCTATTTTCATTTATGGGTGGTTTTTTAAATTGATTTCTTATAAAAATATCATCAAAACTATCCTGCATTCTTTCTAAAGATCTGGATTATTCAAATAAATAAGGTAGTTCTCTTGAGATAAATAGGTCCTTAGGTTGTAGAAATTTTAGATCATAGCCCCCATTAGAAAAGCCTTGAACATTGGGAATGTGTTCACAGAATATTTCGGGAAGAATTGTGATTTTATTCATCAAGATGTGACACAGATGATGTAATAAGATCAGGTAAAATTGAAGGAACTTGATGGAATCTTGAGTAATTCAAATCTAATGAAACAAGTCAGTTGTTGGGGCTTGATACACATTGTGAATTGGTATACCCTGATACCAATCACATCATACATATGATTAAAATTAGAGTGAGAATGAAATGGGCCAGGCTTCTTTCTTTCAGTGAAAGGAGAAAAAGGGACACTATGTGATCTAAGATATGATTTGGAAAGAGGTGCCAGTTGACATCAAATGAACATGCAAACCAACATTTGAATGACTTGATTGCTGAAAAGACTTTGGTAGCCTAACTTAGCCTAACTGTAAGAATTGGGATCTCTAGATTGGTCTACGGATATTTCTCCCTCATACGTCAACACAAGGTATAGAGTATAAATGATTACCTGTGATATTCCCTGTTGATGTTCCAAAAGAATTGTATTTTGTTGAATCATTGTTTGCAGGTATTCCACTATAGTTGTAAATATTGGTGATTGGCATAATGATTCAAGACTCAAATCATGGTTCTTCTGTTCAATAAATTATTCCCTCTGGCACTTGAAGACCTCTATTGATACTCGGAACATAATTTATCATGATCTTCCTTTAGGGATAGTCCTCATACATCTTGAATGTTGTCAAGTCTGTCTTCCCGCTCCATCTAATCATTCGTTTGAGTAGGATGCATTTGTCCAATTGAATAAGCCTCTCTTTTCAATGACCTGGGACCTGTAGATGAGTAATTAAGCATTTTGAGGGAGAATTTCAACAAATGGGAGCAACTCTTTTAAATTCATATATGAAGCCAGTTTCTACTTTAGCCTTGATGCATTGTTGGGATCGAAGTAACAGCATAATTGTAACAAAAAAATAACCTCAATAATTGGAGCCACGTTTATATTGAAGCTCAAATATTACTTCTGTCACGATTTTCACTGAAACACCGATAAATTTAGGATAAACTGGACGACGAGCCATCAAGAATCAAGACAGCATTTTTTTGGGACTGGAATTTGATCAAAAACGTTATTACATTCTAATCCTTGTTCAAAGGAACGACCTCATTTGTAATCAGGGTGTTAGCGCGAAAAAACTTGAATAATAATTGGTTTACTTACAATATTTTCGAGAATCGCACGGCGATGTAACTCATTTCGCTCCCTTTTCTTTATCTAGGTGATTCGAATAACCTGACTGAACAATCGATCATAAATTGATAGCAAATCCAAAACCATCGAAAACGAACCGCGGCGTCGGTTGCATGGTGTCGACATGGTACTACGTAGGTATAGTTTCGCTCGTCATCTGCTGTATCTGCTGATCTGCATTATTATCTCATCTCATCTGATCTCATCTAGTGATCCGTGATCCTGACTGCGGTTGAGCCTGTCGTGAATGAATGAAGTAAATCCGCCAAGCCGCCAATCCTGCGGTAAATATGCATGTCCTCACCCCAACTCCGCAATTTGTTAAAATGAATGAGGATAGTGAAGAAAAAGTACCTTCCCTCGAGAGAATATTTAGTACATGAGGCTTACGTTGAAGTTGCTGAAGCGAATTTGGATTCAGAAAGTGAAACAGGTATTCAAACCATGTCAAAAAGTTTATCATCGAGTAGACTGCAATGAGGAATACTGGGGGGCATTTGGTTGTGAATACACATCAACAATACATCATGTATCCTCCCGCTGGTCACCAAAGAGCATAGCGAATTTTATTCTACTGGTTTTATTGTTATGAATCTGGAGAGTATAAAGGCAACACTAATAGTGCCAATAACAAAACAAACTACAAACATGTACCAAGTTTCTTCGTCAAAAATATCTGTAAATGCTGGAACTTTGTTGTAGATTGTATCAATCAGTTTCATACTGTATCCCTTCTCTGTACCTGAATTGCGAACCATTTTGATAAATGATCTTGGATACTGGGATATAATCTTGACAACAAATAAATATTCTCCTCTTGATATCTCTGTCGTCTCAGAATAATCGAACTTTGGTCTGAGCCTGTTTCATCATGTGGTAGCTATAACGAGGAAGTGACATTTTGAAACACTCATTATTAAATAATTTTGTGGTTACTATATTTACCTGTTATTCTCTTCTTAAAACATCTCTGTGAAGAGCGTTAATTTCAATACCACAAGATGAGCCAATTCATCTAATTTGTGCTTCTATAGTAACTAACTGTACAGCTTGATATATCTATCATAAGCTGTTGTTGTAATCAGGCCAGTTAGAGCTAAAGCTGCAAAACAAACATAATGTGTGGTAGTTATTGAACAAAATATACTCATTTGGGTTTGGCATAGACTTTCAACGGTGTGTGATTTTTGGAATGAAAAAGGGATAACATACCCAAGCAATTCTTTTATGGTCTACAACTCATCGTAGATCCCCGATTTATCGAGTATATGTGGGAGTCAAAGCTCGGTGGGATGCTCGGTGGTGAGTCTGGTGAGAGCTTTGCGCAAGCGCTTGCGTTCCATGGAGAGCGCGCTAGCGTCTCAAGCTCTCGGCTACTATTTGCTCTGTACTCACTGCTTCCCTTGAAACAAGGTTCTTGTGTGGATCTGTCTCGCTGCTCCTCGCCGATGCGCGACTTATATCTTTGGTGGAAATTCTTACTATTTCGATGTCAATTTTTTTTTGCAAGTTTGATGCTGTACAAATTATGCGTAATACACTGTGAACAAGTCGGTTCATCCTTGTTCGGTATTTTGGATTTGATTAATGACGGGTGAAGGAACACTTTCCAAATCACGATTTGTTCTCTCACCAAGTGCATACAATGAGTTCATAGGTTTACGTGTCGAGACATGTTACCGTTGGGCGAAGGGAAGGTGCTAACTTTTCCAGCGTGCCTTGCCCATCTTTGCGATCGAGCTTGCGCTCTCTGAAATGCGCGATCCAAGCCTTGCTGCTGGGTCCGACCATATTAAACGAGCATATGCGTTTGTTGAAACATCACTAATGAATAGCTCGACTCTTTTTCAATAAGGATGGTTTTATTTTGCTCTCTTGTTCGAAATCGCGCTTAAAATTTTTGACTCAATCAATCTTAACGTATCTTCTCGTTTTGTTCGTCTTTGTCTCCTCTGTAAACCCTTCTTGAGAATTGCGAAATTTGATCACGGGCCTATTCCACAAGCAGTTTACGTAAATAAGACCGAGTGTGCCTAATTTGCTCATCTATGCTCAATTCAAATTCCTACTTACGAGTGCTGCGCACGTTCAATTTTCCATCGATACTTCAAGAACGGAGTGGATGTAATTAGTATTTATCTCGATCCCTGAGGAACAGTATCAACTCGTTCACTATATTGTCCCCTGTGGAGGGCAATTTTTTTTTTTTATTTATTGAGGAAAAACAGAATGGTCTGGCCCAAAAAAACCTTTTGGGTACTTTCCAGCCATCTAAAAAGCAGCGATGAAACATTTAAAGATGGACATTCATCGGCTCAAACTCTCGTGATATCAGTTTTCTGAAGATGATTTTGAGATGTGCCTCGATCCCATGTTTTGCGACCCTTCATTCGACTGCCATAGAGAGAATTCTTGTTCAATATTGAAGAGCCCCGAAAAATTCAGATGATGCGCTCAAAGAGTGTCCCCTCCAGAGGACAAAAGTAGCGAATGACCTCTCGGCGTAGCTATGGTGATCGCGCAAATTTTCGAATACGATTACATCAAGATGTTGTTTCTAAATTGTATGACACCACCCATGTTGATATGTGAAAATTACTCCCTGACAATAATCGAGATAAAGTGAAGAGCGCTACCCGCAATCGTGCGAATTCAGGTTATTTCAAGCGTCGGAGTAAGCGATCGAAAAAAGCTCAAGCGTAGAATAGAGAACCCAAAGAGAATCGGGCAGCAAGAGTCAATAAAAAACAAGCTAATGATTTCTCAACAAAAAACACATACATAATATTAATTTTAAAAAACCATAAATATAAATTTCTCAACAGAAAACTCATAGAATATGTGAAAAATGTTCCACGCGCGATTGGAATTTCTCCAAACGTTTTCATACCATTGAGGATTCTAACCTTGCATCTAACGAGGATCATTGATGAGCATGATCATTGAGTGGATCTGAATGTGTTTGTTAATTTAACACAAAAACACACGTGATTCAATTCATCAAATCTATGGATGGCATTTACTACTTTTGTCACACCCAAATGAGCTTCTTTCAGTGGTTTTTTGATTTTTCTGATAGCTAGATATTGCTGGGTAGTGAAAGGGTTGAGAGGTTCCGGCGACATTCAGTTTCGAAACGCCCCCTCAACTGTGAGAGCTTATTTTTTAGTTAATTTAATCTGAAATAAGTTGTTTAAATCGGTGATTTCTAATTTGAACCGATGCCAAAGTTCTTACCGCAAATTTCGTGTTGAAACCAACGGCTTATTTTGGGTCCGGTCTACTTAGGTTCAACCCTTCGCAAATTTGCTAAAAACTATTTTTTCGTAAATATGCGAAATAAATTGTGTCCAACCGATGAAATTCTAACCTATCCTACTTCATCTAATAAGTTTTTGAATTAACTGTAATAAATGCGAACCTACGTCAAAAATATTGAAAACCCGAAGATATTGCTAAAATGGCTCAGGGTTGACCAGTTATAGGCACATTATTAGATCAATTCTAAGGGATGAACGGACTTCTTTCTTCGATGATCATTTCATCAGTTCCCGGTTAAGCATTCGACACTATTGTTATCAATGTAATCTTATATTTGCGCTAGCCATATAAGCTACAAAGAAACGTTTGAAATCTATTTTGAACAGTTTGGTGCGGTAAAGGATGCCAAACGCGTTTGCTGCCTGATATCGAATTGATTTCCCTACTATTTTGATAATTGGTGTCATTAATATTTTACCCGATGATTGGAAATTACTCCAAACAACCTAGCTCAATTTATCAGTGTATCTCAGCTGTTTTCGGTCATTGCCAGCTTTAATTTAAGTAAAGCTCTTTTCTTAATGTCACAATTTGATTTTACACCAATTTCAAAATCGAACAACTACCAACTTTTCAAGTACGGCTGAAAGGAGTTGTGAGGATAAGCAGAAACTCTACCTTAAAGTATGTGCTTGAATTCAATTTAGACGTGCTTCTGCTCATTACGAAGGTTTTGAATGGCGTTCAAAGTAGGCTATGAGTACGCAGTGAATGTTTTGAAACGCCTAAAATTTAGACAATTGAAAACCCTCCATGAGAAGTGATTCATATTCTATTTCATCCTCCGATCTCGTTCCAAGAATAGATGCACGGATATTCTATACCGTTGTACGTACTTGGGAATAGTTGGAGTTTTCGGTCCGCTTTTGTGGTACTACGGTCCTTGAAAATATACAGGCGCATTGCAATTCAGTCAGAATCACAATTAGAGATGGGGGAGAAAGTTGGTAGGATTACAGAATGGAAGACTGAAATCTATAAATCGAAAAGGAATAAGTCTTATTCGGATGTTTATTATTACAGGTCAGAATACATCACTTTTATTGACCATATTTCAACAGATGGAGCTTACCATACAGGGCATTTTGAGGGTACATCATGCCAAGGTTTACACTAAATGCTAACAAAGGGTTATTTTTCCAAAACATTACCTCTCTGTATTTAAGTTTTGATCAGTGCACCGAATACTACTCTTCTCTTTCCGACTAATTTCTCTCGTTCCAGTACTATGAGCTTTGAAAGATTGCACTGCGTTCTCAGTAAAATCGAATCTCTATGTATCCAAACATTACTTAGTGAATCTTCAATATGCTGTCTATATTTTCATCTTGTGTTAAACTCAGTGACTCGAAATTACTGCAGATACAAGTTTTCAAAAATTTTTGTTATAAGCCAGTCATAAATTCAAGATGATTTTGAAGGAATCTTGCAATCGTAGGCTCTAGTAACGTGCTGCAAATTAGAGAATCTGTGACAGCGAAAATGTTTCTAGTCTACTCAGGTTCATCATCTTGAACCGGACTGTGGCTGTGGATCGATTCAGACCCAGGTATTAATTTTGGTTGTGCAATGCAGTTTGTGTATGATTCTACTTTTGCCATGAAGTATGATCGGCATTATTTTCGTTTTATTAAATTTCGACACTTGCTACTACAAATATTAGGGCGGGCGTTACCTAGAATAACAGTCTGGCTCACTCGAGTCTTTCTCTCAAGTTTATGAGAAGTTTAGAGATAGCCCTTATAACCTTCATTATAAAATCTTTTTTTGCAATCACTTTTTTTACCTTTCGGAAATCCATGATGCATTGTTGGATCATGCTCAAATGGAATCAAAATCTTTTGAGAGTTAAGGAATGATACAGTTTCCATAAAAAATGCTGTTAGAAAGTATTCAATCAGTTAGATTTTCGGTGAAGGATCATCGTAAAAAGTGCTACGCTCTATGTTAACACTTTCATTATATGATTAGTCAAATTTATTGCACTGTGAATAACCAGGCCCTCTTATATATTTAATAGATCGAAAATGCAGTCTCAAGAATGTAGAGGAAAGATGAGTATTTTTCATTTCACAAAGTCAAAGATCAATACTCTATAACATTTGTGCGAGCTGACCCAACGTCTACAATTTTTTCTCTATTTCGCCTTTTTTCTTCGTGATCATTTGTATTTGACATAGTTTTGTCCGCTTCCCGCGGTAGTTTTTAGAAAACTTAACTATTCATTTGATGTAAAATAATTTGGTAAGTGAAACGTAGAGTTGTGGTGAGTTGATACCAATTTTTTAAGAGCAAAATTTTACACATGATATAATAACAAAATGATGCAAAGTTTTCCGATCTCAGTTCTTCGTTCATCTAACAATAATGAGTATTATATCTATTGTATACTACATTCTAAACAGAGTGCAAGTGCTTATGTATAATGTGCAAATGTCTCTATTGATTTCCCTCTAATTTGCATGAGTACTTCTCTTACAATGATTTAATTGTAAATTTGCATACATTTTTTCGATCATTCATTGTGGCTTATTTTTTATCTCCCTCGGCATCACATATATAAGCTATTATATTCACTTGAAATTCAAAAAGACGGAAGTCAGCAAACTATCCGTCATATAATTCTATAATGATTTAATAAATGTAACAACGACGACAGATGGAACTCGCATTTCATGTAGTGTCATATATATAACTGGGAATTATAACTCCCGCGTGGCTACATTTTTACTTACTTAGTTTTAATTTCTCCTTGAGCTGTATCTGGTAAAACGTGTTCAAATATTTAGCTTATTACTGTTCATTGTATTGATTTTATATTCCCATTCGTCCATCGCATTGAATTATCTTCTGTCTGGCTTGTTCGAATCTTTCTGAATTTGTAAAAGTAACGTGACAAAAACAATGAAGACAGCCGCATCAAAATAGCTCATTTCTTTTGACTATGTCTCGATTAGAATTCGTTGTAATTTCGATAGCTTATACCCCGCATGAGCTACAAATAATTCACATCCTTTTTTTCTACTCCCATTATTTTTTCATTTGAGCCAGTTTCTTAATACATATTCTTCACGACATCTATCATAGGCACCTACAATTTTATTGTTACGAGATAGGTGATTACTCAAAAAGTTTTTGGTGCGTGACTTACATCAACATCGTCGATCATCTTCAAATTGTAATTCCATGATTAATATTTCAATAATGATTATTTTGGGACCGTGAAGATCTAGTATGCTCTAAGTGTTCTGCTTTCTATCTCCTGGATGAAAAACTTGAGATAAGGTGAATGAAAATTGGATTGAACCATCTCAATATGAATATTAATTGATGATAATTACTGTGTCTTTTTAATTTGATCTTTTTAATTTGAGCTATTTCAGAGGCATGAACATGGCTTGAAAAGAATAATATCGGTCTTCCAGCAGAATTTTTACTCAGTTCTATTAAATTTTGGTCTCAGTAAGTTAGGGCCTTCGAAATCAATAGAAGTTATTGATTTGACTCTTCTTTCATTATTTTGTATGATTGGGTCTCAACGAATGCTAGATAGATCTTAACAAAACAAGCTATCGTGGGCACAATCAATATGAGTATCAGATGTAGCTCGTTTGAGATTTTTTTCATTAATCAATCTTCCGAATTTTGAGCACCATGTTTTGATGAAGGGTTGATGGACCTGAATGATCAGATGTAGCCATAAGAATAAATATCTTCTGCATGGCATTGAAGTGATTGATTAGATAAACACTCAGAAAAATTTACATTTATACCAGGGTCACCGACGAGACCGTACAAAGAATCTGCACTTGTTGTACCATTAGGACCATTAAACCTTCGGCTCACTCCTCATACATCGCGAAGAAAAATACCATTATGCATACCTGAAAAAAATGTTTTCCTGTCATGAAGATAGCACGGTTTGGACTTGACAACCGCTCGTTTTGAGGCCAGGAGTTAGTTTCAATGTAATTAAACTCTGATTTAAAGTGACATTTTTGTCAAAGGTATTATCTTTCATCGCCCTGATCATATGTTACGGCTACTCCTTTTTTCTGTTAATACATATTGAATTCTAAACGATGGAGATTGTTCAGTGAGTGTAGTCTTATTTTTTGTTATGACTTAAGCATAATTGTGTTGTATTTTCAGATTCATCTATACGCTCGAAGCATACAGATGTACATGTATATATGTGTCTAGCACGCGTTGAAATCAAGAATGTAACGCGCGTGACCCGAGGTCTCGCCTGAGATGCAAGCTCGCGCCTCCGCACGCCTACGTTTCATAGGTACTCTATTATTCTCTTGTTTTTTCAGTACATACTATTGAATTCTATATGCACGAATGAGATATAGACTATAGATTCGGAATAGATACACACACATACACATAAAAGTACATAATGAGAAAGTTTATCGTTGGTTGAGAAGCTTCCCTCATAGCTAATAATGCGAAACAGATTATTATTTCTTTTTCCTCCAAATTAGTTTCAAGTTAAACTTCATCTATAGCGGGGCATCCTTTCTCGTACATTTAGGATTTTTCTTCGTGGTAAGTTGAGAGTTGGGATCAAAATTTTTTCCAACTAAACATCTCTCTTCTTTAAAGGTGGTTATTAATGCAGAGAACTACCAACAAGTGTTAACAATACATACATTTCAACGTTACTTTTTCTGGTCAATGAATGAGTGCAATCATTCATATCATCCATAAAGAGCTATATGCAGAAGTGATTTCTCTGAGACTTGAACCAAGAAAATTGAAGCGGATATGCTTGTTACGGAAGATATGGTTTCCAAACAGGCGTCAGATATTCTTCAAATTGCTTTATTGAATATAGTTGAGTTGAAAGGGCTTTCAAAGAATAATCAAAATACGTTAATTTCATCGAGAGCCAAGCAATTTTGTTTTTTGCAATAAGAGTTTAATTGTGTTCGATATGAACCATGACGCCATCGATAAAATGGAGATGGTATTTTGTAAAACAGTATTGAAAATTCAAGAGTAAATTTCCAATATCCCTAATGTTATACGATTGACAACTTATTTTTTTTTCAAAGACTGACTCACTTTCTGCATCAGAAACGCACGATTATCTTTGTCGTATAATAGTTCGAAAAAGCAAAATTTTCATGGGAAATTTGATTTTTAAAACCTCTTTTACCAATAAAGCAACTTACTGAATATTTTCATAAATATAATTTCATTTTTCGATAATTAGGCTCTCTGAGAGTTATTCATGTGTATATAATAGTTGCGTGTTCAATGTGCGACAATCAGGTATTCGAGGATATGTGAAAGCTTATATGGTTCATCAATTCAGTTGTATTATTTAGATACATAAAATATTGGGTCTACTCTATCTGGATCAAAATATAATTATATTTTCCTTCCAACAATTAATATTGTACAAATGAGTCGAATATCGACCTCTCAAGACATCCAACAAAGAACATATGAACAGTTCATAGCAAAACTACACTTGAATTTGCTGAGCTAAGCGGGGTGAAACAAGTATAGACACAAGAATATACGCATAACATTCTAAGTTTTTCATTTGCAACTGCGGACTACGGTTGGTTACAGTACAATAGGTACTACCCAAGAAAGTAGATATTTAACGAGTTCTGAACGCTACAATTAGCTGCTTGCAGCCTATATAATTAGCTCTCGAATGTATTAGCATCTTATTGCTCATTTTTGATACTAAATTCCACAACACAAAAAGTTATAAGCAAGAACATAATCAATGCTCTTTGGAACATTAGACCAATCTGATCCTCAAATGACCAATGAAAATATCAATTCGTCTCGTTTATAATTAATCTAAAACATTTCAAATTACTAACCGGCTTTGCTCATTTCATCGTCCCGAGTGTACGATACAGTCAATACGCGAAATTCACAGTGTGAGAAAGCATCGTTGTTCTAAAACATTAGTTTTCTGGGAAACTGCATGCCCATGAATCAACAATGATTTGCTAAAAGCCACCTTTACATGGATGATAGATGACATAAATCATAAATATAAGTAGTTGTGCTTTCTACTGAGCCTCATGCATATTTTTATATTTTAATTTTAAGTAAGTTTTTTAACTAAGAGCGACCGTAAGTATTCCTGCGACTAGGAGTCGAAAAATCAAAAATCTACGTAGGGATCTTCCTGAGTAACTGCATACTGATGATGTCTGAGCTAAAACTGAACTAGATGATGAGGATAAGTGCTCGTTTGTTCCTTAAAACACCAGACTTATGTGTGTGAAGCCAGTTTGTGTGAGCACAGACGTGCGAGAATCCAAAGAATATGCACTTTATCGCATTATTTTTAGTTCTTTCATGAGATAGCATAAACCACAGATATATGCATTTTTTGTTATAGGAAATTTTGAATCTTCTATCCTCCGAGACAATGTGAAGAAGAAGAGGAATCATTCCAATGTGCTACAACGTACCCATATCCGTGAGGAGGGATGGGAAATGAATGGCATCCGGAAAAGACGCGATCATTGTCATATTTCATGAAAATATCATGGCCCTGCCCATAATTCCTGCGAGCTCAACTAGCGGAAACAATACTCGACTCCTGTCACTTTTCTTAATCCCACACGGTATGATGCACATTTTATCCTGAGTAGTATTTCAATCACATGCAAAGAAATTGCCAGCGTCATTCTTCAAGTTATGGAAGCTTACATCTCCTTCTTTAAACACTTGACGAAGTCGAGCATAGAACTGTAGTTTATTGGCCCGATCAATATTTTTAGCGCGAATTTGGATAAACTCGCACTCAATTTGACTTCAGACTACTGATACCATCCATTTCTCTTCAATCCATTATTTGCCGCGTAATGTTAAATTAAAATTCTCAAGACCAGCTCTAATGTTGCGCGAATTTGATGTTGGATGATGGTTACAATGTCCTTTTCATCGTCGATGCGATTCCTTGGCCACGAACATTTTTTTCCTCCAAAGCTCCAGATGAAGCTTCATTTATCCCTCATATTTCTTTCTTATTTTTCTATTTCTCTTTACTTCCTCGTGACCCTTGTTCGAACGAATTCCACTTGCTCATTGACGTGACTATAATTTCTTATTCATTTCGTTTTAATTTCAATTTTGGATGACTGGGCATACTTTATGATAGCGGATAGTCAGGGATATTTTGAAGTGCGTTAGTTTGGATAACTATTGCGCTTTTATAACAACATGAATAAAGAGCGATGATGAACTTGTGATCAGTAGCCGAATAAACCAACGAAGTGTATCGAAAACGGACGAGTTCGAGAGATTTTGCAACTGAGCAGATCCACAACCAGTACCCTCGAGAATCTCTAAGAGACTGCAGAAGGATGAAATCATATATGTATATCTCGGCACAACTGGGATGGCGCCAAATTCAAATCAGCTCCTGATACAGTAGATCTCGGGGTTCAGCACTGACAGCTCCATGTATAGTTGTGCAGTGGAGAATCTGTCGGTGAGAGGGTTCTTACATGTCGCCGAATATACCGGCGAAGGTCTTGCGCAGGTTTTTCATCGTGTCCTCGGAATCCTCGCCGCCTGGGCCTCCGCTGGGCTGGGACTGGCTGCCCTGTCGGTGGAAGGGCAGTCGCGATGTCGGAGGCACCGGGGGAGGCTCCTCGGCCCGTCTGCCCGTTGACGGGGCGCTGCTCACCGAGCTCGATTGCGAAGCTGCGCCGAAACATTACGCGTTTTATTTCTACTATCATCGGATTCGCGCGATGTCGAGGGGTGATCGCGATGTCAATTTAGAGCACGAGGAATGGTACATTTTTCTATTAAACCTGATATAAATGCCGTCAGAAGCAAAAAGGTCGGTAACTGCGAAAATTCAATTCTGAGATTCTCTGATGAACTCAGATGGAATTACACGAGGAAGTACATATCCTCTTCAATATAACATGCTTGGATTAGAGGGATGTGTACTGATTCATTTGGAAAATCAATTATGACACTTACCGTTTCTCCAAAATTCAGCTATTTCCATTAGCAAAAATGCCGTAAGCGTTTGTTTCCGTAAGAAAGAAAGTCGTAAGTCCTTGGTTACGCGTGCTTTTCTCAAAGTAACGGAACTGACTGATTTTTTGAAAATCGAAGCAAGAAGAGACTCGAGGTTAATTGATCTTTTCGACCGATTTAGACTTGCGAACAACTTGATATCCGTTTCATCTTTTGAAAAATAAACCCCCTCGGACTGTTCCATGCGTAAAATACCCGTATACATAGTGTATTTGCTGATTTTCGTCGAAGTCGCGTCCTTTTCACTGCGGTTTTGATTCGTTTTCTATAATTCGAAAGGACGTAACTAACTTTTTTTTCTATTTATCAATTATCTGGATCAAATTTCTCAGCGTCATTCGAGGGAGAAATGGACATGCTTTTAGATTCATATCTCATCATCATCACAATAACAAGGTTGTGACTACTTAGCAGAGGGTCAAAACTTCTAAAGCCGATTGTGGAAAACGTGACTATTTGCAGTTACGGACACTCTTGCTTCTCCTCATTCCTCGCTCTTGATCCATACAACGTTGAAACGATCAGTGTGAAAACGAATTCTCTCATCGCTCAATCCACGGCGAATGTGCAGGACGGAAGCGGAATCCTCACCTTGAGAGTCGCGTCGCTGGAGCTGGCCGTGGTCGGGAGGCAGCACGGGCGCCGGTCCGGGTGGCGGCTCGCTGCCCGACGAGCCGATCGAGCCGATTCCGCTGGTCGCCGACGTGACGCTGCCGCTGAGCGAGCTCGAGCCCATGAGGCCGGCCGAGGCGCCGCCCGTGCCTCCCAAGCTAGCCCTCGAGCCGGGCCCGCTGGGCCCTCCGACGGCCTCCTCCGACGGGCTCGTCACCTGCGACGAGCCCGATATCGAGCCGCGCGAGCCCGCCTTGGCGAGGACCGCCGCCGCCGGTCGGCAGAACGCCTAAAATATAGATGATATGAGCTCAATTTTGCAAATTTATTCACGAAACTTTTTTTTTAAATTTGTAGAAAAATTCCTCGCAGGTGGCGGTATCTCTCAAATAGTTTATAATTGTTTAGAAACATTCTTATTAACATAATACATTTTGACAGCGGTCGACTCTTAAAATGCAAGATGCGTTTGCTGGGAGATTTTGAATCGATTCTTCTCAGTTTTCTCAGAAACTGATATTATTTTATTTTGTCGCTCAAACTAATTTTAAAAGAGTTCAAATAAACCTACCATTAGTTTTCTTTTTGTCATATTCAAATTGTTATTCTTGGAATCGCAAAACTTGATTGAGATCACTCCAAGAGCAAATTAGAAGGACAAGTCGATTGTACTCATCAAGTTTTTTTTTCACATCGGTTCGAAATAGGTCGAGAGTTCTTGTTTGATCCAAAAATTTGTGAAAATGTTACAAAATAAGTTAGAATATACGTTGAATTTTGACTCTCCCAGCTGAGTTTTTCACGATTTTACGAGAAAAATGTCAATATTTTAATCGAAACATCTAAATAGGTCTCCCTATAGCTCACTTTCTTCAAAGTTTTGGGACTAATTTTCAAGTAATTCAATCGAAGTAGCCGAGAAATTTGAGCACGGGTGAAAGTGCTAGAATTAAATCAACCCGTGTGTATATGCGGCTGGATCGTAGTAAACACAAGTTTATACGGTTGATTTTTCTATCTAAAATTGAAATAACTCTTTTCGATGAAAATTGAACGCATCCCATCAGCTCACTGTAGAAATCTTGGAGTATGCCTCAAATGGAAGCTAGGGCGCGTAGAAAGAATATTGAAATATGTCGAAGCTGCAAGCTCCAGAACCGCGCGTCGGCCTCGATGATTGATGAATCCTTCACTTTCATTCAATTCGCTCTCGAGAGCGACGTTTGGACTTTATACTACTCTTTTCGCTCGTGAAATACCTATGATTTTCAATATTCGACTTGGTGCTCCGAATGGTTCCGAAGCAACTTTTCGATGTGCACGCCAGTGCAGAGTTCGTCGCTCACCTGCATCTTGGCGGTGACCAGATCAGCTATGTGGCGGCGGTCCTCCTCCTGCGAGTCGCCCATGAGCGAGAGCGCGCTGTCGTTGACCTCGATGATGTACTCTTTGCCGTCCTTGCTGACGAGCAGCTCGATCGCGCAAATGTCCAGGCCGCCGAAAAGCTGCGAAACGTGCTCGACCCACGAGCGGTGCCTCTCCGTCACCGAAAGCTGCTCCAGCATCGCCGAACCGGTGTTGGACTTCCAGTTGCCGCTTATGCTCTTGCGCCTATGCAGACCGCGTGATAATATATGCCTTATTAGTATGTCATTCGCGCTGATTTTGGCTATTTACGAGTTGGGTTTCTTCTTCAGAACTTATCAATAATGAATATTCGGTTGGTAGCACCTCCAAATGGCGTGAACCTTTTTTTCTAGACAAGAATTGATTCCCATGGAGTCTGGTTTAGACACAATCTATTGGATTGCTGGGTATTTCATGGGCAGAATATGTGAGCTGAATTTTTATTATTCATAGCATTGATAAATGGCATTACTTGTTTTGGCTCTGATTTGCTCATAAATATGCATTCCTTCCATGATTTCTGAAATGCGTACATGGAGTTTCTTGGTGCATGGTTGGCCAGTCAAGGGATTATAATTCTGAATATCGAGAACGAAATTAAAACCTCATTTAGAAAGCTGTGTCTTATCGACAATTCGGCGCAATTAATTATTATGTTTTATAATTCGACCGAGTACCCTTGATCAATCAAATTAAACATAAACGATTGAGAAATCAGAGACAGAAGAGCTCTATATAAGATAATGACGCTTGGGTATGGTCAGTTTCCAAAATGAATGCTATTCACGCGGGATCAAATTTATCCCTGACACTACGAGTGCATTAAACTCAGGCTATTTGGCTACTTTTTATCATTCGACGCAGGAACTATATCAAACTCGGATCACCGACTTTATTCTTTACACGGTATCGAAAAATTATGTCCGCTATTTTGACAAAAATCCTTTTTCACTTTGTTGTCACAATTTGAATCCTCGCTATCATACCGGACTGAAATAGCCACTCGATATTTGAAAGCTTTTTGTATGCTCCAACCATTTTCATTATGAATCTGAATCCTATCAAACTTTGAAAGCCAGAATTGTTTTAGTGAAAGGAAAAAATATTTTCTCATCCTAAACAGAAAACGTCCAATGGGTAAAGAGAAACATGCGAAAATTTTGGTTAAAAAATAGTTTATGTTTTCATACCTCCGCAGTGCATGAAGCAACATCCCAAAATTATTCGCGTGAAAACTTGCTTCTCAGGGTATCAGATATCATTCAGAATTTTTCAGATCTCTTCATCATGAGGTATGTAAAGTCGTTGGAATCAAACCAATGTGTATACAATGTCATTACTTGAGCTCGACATTTAATCATTGTTCCTCAACATTCCGCGCGAAAATTCTTCATGTGATTTCCCAGAAGACCAAAGCGAACTGTTGCACTCGTTTGGAATAATTTGGCAGATCATCGTGGCCTCAAAAGATTTCGCGTACTTACAACGAATTATGTTTGATCAAAAAGCATAACGCAGCGGGGAATATAATATACCCGCAACGTAAATTTTCCAAAATAAGCTCAATAATCACTGTAAAATTCAAGCGCGCAACTATACGAGCAGAGCACCAACCTCGCGGGTCCCAGTTCTGGCCAGAACTTTGGGATTCATCTCATTTTGTTGAGGTGTGAAGATGTCCTGAAGGGTTTTCTAAGGGGCCTTATAGGCTCTCTTTTTCCGAAATACAGCTAAGAGACTTAGCTCATATACGCCCATATATGCCAATAGAACAAACGGCGTACGGAACTAAACCCTTCGGGAGATCTTCATTTCTGACCAAAATAAGATAATTCTCTAAGTTCTGGATAGACCTGTGACCCGCGATCAAATTATTCATATTGTTCGTGGAAACAATTCAAGGCTTTCTTCTGGAAATTGTGAGTGTTGTGGTGGAACAAAGATGAAGTACGAACATGAAAGCCTTGTAGTTGTTGCCAATCTTCTGCACATGCACGTCGTATTTGGTGTCGATGTAGGGCTCGGCGGTGCAGTAGGTGTTGGTGATGGCAGCGACTGAGGCTAAATCGAGAAACTCCTGGCTGTTCTCGGCCCTGGCCTTGCCCACACCTCCGTGAGCGTGGCCGAGCTTTATAACTGCCGGATAACGGGGTGCGCTCACCTGCAACAGTGCCAAA
>JAPYYZ010000615.1:0-21385 GCA_030522705.1 Eretmocerus eremicus
GATAACACCCTAAAGCTATGTACAATAGACTGTTAAAGTATTAATAATAATAATATAAGGAAATATCTGGCTCTACTAATTCCGATGGCACCTTGATTTAATACTCGGCTCACACAAAACAGACAACATAATCACAGATTAATTCTGGTATGCATTACATCACGTCCGTTACATTATCAGTATAGTGAGTGTATAGAGACTCAAATTTGATGTATATATGATAAAATAAGTCATCCCCCATGTCGGAGTTGCCATACAGGAGGATCGAAGGTACATAAGCATGCGGAATGTCGCAAAAACCCGTAAAAAACGCGTATAAAGTAGTTTCTAGGCTCTCAGAACGTTTCCCCCAAATGTAAAATTCTGAAGATTTTTTTGTGGGTAGAAGATACGTATTCCCACATTGAAAAAAATTTCCAGCGAGATACCCCCAAACCCTTCAATATGGCAAATTATTCAAAATCTCCAAAAATTTTCTGAGTTATGTTTGGCGAGCGAAAAATCTGAAAAAATTCCCATACGATTGTTTCCGTGAGAACTATTCTTGTGAATTTTCTCAGATTTTTTGGCCCAGTGGCGTCCCCAAAATCAATCAAAGACCATATAACAGTTTTTTTTGAGGTTATGTCAACCAGGAGTGACCTAGGGGGCTGAAAATTTATTGGTAGTATATTTTGTCAAGACCCATCGAACGGTATGGGTCACTTGGCCATTTTCGACCGAGGCACTTTCGACCCTGATACCCGGCTATATAGCCTTTCTCGCGGAGTTTCAGAACAGCTCTGATAACTCGTCTAGATCGCAGAATTTGTACCTATATTTGCACGGCAAACTTTCAGGATTTTCTACGGAAAATCTGATGGTCATCTTCAATTTAACCTTGAATCAAATTTCCAAGGTCATTTGGAGTTTACTTCCGTATTTTGCCAAAAAACCTATATTTTCGACCTCGGAATCTGAAAGAACGTCAAATTTTACGTTGAAATACATCCTTTTGAGAATTCTTCATCGAGACCTCCAGAGGTTACGTGAAGGTCAGATGGAGCGGAAGTCGCAAAATGAGTGAAACCCTCTCGTAACTCGTCTGGATCGCAGAATTTGTACATATATTTACACGGCAAACTTTCAGGATTTCCCACGAAGAATCTGATGGTGATCTTCAATTTGACCTTGAATCAAATTTTTAAGGTCATTTGAAAATCATTTCCGTTTTTGGCCGAAAACCTATATTTTTACCTCGGCATTTGGAAGAACAAAAATTTTGACGTTGAAATGTATTCTTTGGGAACTTTTTACCGTGACCTCCAGAGGTCACGCGAAGGTCAGATGGAGCGGAGGTCGCAAAATGAGTAAAATGGCCTCGTAACTCGTCTGGATCGCAAAATTTGTACATATATTTGCATGGCAAACTCCCAGGATTTCCCACGGAGAATCCAATGGCGATCTCGACTTTAACCTTGAATCGAATTTTTGAGGTCATTCCGAGTTCATTTCCGTTCTTTTCCGGAGAACCTGTATTTTTTACCTCGGCATCTGGAAGAACGAAAAATTTCACGTTGAAATACATTTTTCGAGAACTTTTTACGGAGAAGAGGTCACGTGGAGGTCAGATGAAGCGGAGGTCGAAAAATGAGTGAAACCCCCTCGTGAGTCTACTGGATCGCAATATTTGTATATGCAATTGCATAGCAAACTTCCATTTCGATATGATCGAACCATGAATTAAAGTACGCAATTCCTCAATAAATGTTTTCGAGTTCTTTCAAATAAATCTCCGTTTCATACAAAATATATTGGGAGGATTCCACTCTGTCACTGCGCACCCAAAATTCAATGCAATGGCCTAAGGCCTATTGCAGGTTCATCTCCATCTGTAACTCCGTGCCATATCATATAAATGAGATCCTAGAATAAAAAATCAAAGTTAATATCAACCCCATATGAATTCTTGTGATAATGCGCATTGTAAAATACGCCGCGGGAAATTTCTTGAGAACAATATTGACATTGCTCAGTCCGAACAAGATCGGGAAGATTTTTGCGTGCTCGGATTCGATATTGATGTGCTACGTGGTTATCTCGCAATACAATCTCAACTTCAATCCGCTATATCGTTATCAGTGCGATCTCACAAAACGAGATCATTGTAAGAGTATCCTCAAAAGTGACATTTACGAACTCATGTAATGTAATGAAAGCATCCATGATCGGGTCCATTCTCGATGGTAACAAAGCAATATGTTCAAATTTGAAAGATCCTATCGGTCTCCCCTCTTCAATGGTTTCATTGAACGATTCCGATGAAACCTCTTTCCAAGAAATACTGATAGAATCTCCGAAACTTGATTAGTCACCCTGCATTGAGCGATCGTTACCAAAATATCAATATACCCGGGATGGAATGTATGAATTTTTTAAAATTATTGGGGTAATTTTTTTCCCGGTAGAGAAAAGTCAGTGTGCAGTATCTAAGATTTAATCATCACCTGAGTACCTAATATCATTATGACAAACGGCCGAATCTCAGATTGCTACGTGGATTTGAGAACTTTCTTTCTTAATGTTCCCTTATTAAGATCAAAGAAGTATCTGAGGAATTTGCGATTCCTGAAAGATTGCCAGCTTCAATATTTTGATAATGTGAAAGAATCTGTCATATTGTGTTTGGCAGATTGGATAGACTCAAGCATTCAAACTGTCAGGAAATTTCTCGACCCAGTATTTCCCAAAACTTCACTGTACAATGTCTTCGGAAGGCAGGAAAATTTACCATGAGTTTCTTAGTCTCCATTGCTAAAATCGCTATCTCCATCATCAAGGATCAGCATATCCTTCATTTCTTCAGTGAGATTCATCTCCCTTTTCTCTTTCATTTTGCGTAAAAGAGAGAGGAGAGGATCAGAATGGAGGGAGAGCCTGTAAAAGATATCCTCATTTGTTGCTAACCTAAATGAAAAGAACCAACATGTATCAAATTTCTTCCATACGGATTCTCTTATATTCACGCATGGTCAATACTAAACCATCTCGTTGCATATAAGATCCAGACATCAACGAACCTTGAAATCTTCCTCGAGGGTCTATTTCTAAACTCTTTGATGACTTCATGGCTTGCCTCTAAGCCCTCTTCTGACAATTCTTCAGCTGAGAGGTGGAGAATCTTGTGAGCGTGCATCAAGATGATATGCACGGTTGGAGGCAATTTATATCAAGGGTAATCACGGTTTATCAATAGGACTGTATCTCGACAGTATTCCGCGAACTGAGGTACCTTGGTTTGTTTTTTTGAGGAGAGCACTCCCACGATATTTTTGAATCGCCGAAGCATCTCGATATCAACACCTGGAACTTGTTATGATATTTCTGATGCGAGAAATGCCTTGAGCATGAGGTTGTGAACACGATAGGCACACATGAGTTGAGTCCTGATGTGCAATCCGAAGTCAAAAGACTGGTCATATGAATAGAGTGTTATTTTTCAAGTACTCATGTATACGAGAAGTAAACACCATGAATTTTAATTGGAAATCACTTTTCAGGGATGCATATCGGATGACAGTCTCTCTATGTAGAAATGCCACAATTGTATACGTATCTCGATAGGTTGTAGCTTCATGAATGTTTATGATTTTTGGTGTAATCACATGAAATACAGCGTATTATCTAACAGAACAGAACGATCGAAGTTGTGATGAAGGTTGTTGAGAACGAAATCCTATCTGAGCTGCACAAACAATCATCAAATATGTAACCCAGAATCAGCATCTGCCTCTCGCCGATATACTTGGTTATCATAAGAATTTTTCCTCTTCAGATACAATTCCGTGCTATGGTCACCTTCTAGACTGTGATCTGATGAATTATCGTGTTACTTTATGATTCATGCAGCACCCAATGAGTAGATCTTGCAGAGGAGTGTCAACTTACGGAAATTCCGAATTATCATTTGTATGCACAGAACCAAGCATGAGTTTAGAAAAGATTTCCTCAATATAGTCGTAATTTGAAAAGCTAGCTATCAGGATACATATATGAGTCTTAGTGAGGCTTCAAAAGAGGCAATATGCATCCCAAAGGACCGAAAAAGCAACAGCCTTGTAAGCTTTGCTGATTCTTTGCTACGTAATTCTCAAGATGCCATTAGCAGCTTCTGAAGCTTGAAACCAAGTCAACTTGGTGATTCATGTTCGTATCGCCTGTAATTTTTTTTCAGCTAGTGATGACTCACAGTTGGAGACCAAGACCTCCGGGTGACGAATCTTTGCCAAAATTCTTTCACATACTTTTACCACATAGAAAATGAAGAATCTACATCATCTCCGTACAATGAGCTTCTTAGCCAAAGATACAGCCAGAAACTTCAGCATTGCCCATATAGGCCCATGTTAAAAAATTTGTATATATAGATATACTGGCAGTCCTACGGTTATTACCTGTGTCTCCGAGCAGGATGCCCATTGGACGGAGATACTCTAGATTCTTCATATCTTAGGTGGTACGAGTCTGTTCAAAAATTTTGGTAAACATAGGTCACCAGGAGGTGTTGGTCTCCACTTGTTGCTTCGCTTCTGATCGAGGTCAGAGATAGCGCCTTTTGTTTCTTGATCTGTAAACGTTGAGGTTGTCTAGATATTTTTTCAAATGAAACCCCTCAGTTTTTGCAGAACATTGTCAAAATTGAGTTTGTATGTGCACTAGCCGCTTACCGAACTATTTGCTCCGACATGCCCTCAATTAGAATCAACAATATGTAACGAAGCAACATCTCCCATACTTGAACAAATACTGCCCACGAAAAAGACTGGAGAGTAAGAAATTCGTTCGGAATATGATGGGTGAGTTTCTTTCTCCATATAAGGATGGCAAGAACTGATCCTCACAAATTTTAGAAACACAGCGATGAAGCCTTCTACCGTGCAACATTTATCGATTGATTTAAGCATATTTTGCTTGTGGAAATACCTTCAATGATTCGCATAATAGCTCGCTGCAGTTTGTCATCAAGATCTGTTATTCAATCTTTCAAATTCATTGTCAATATGATCAGGCTTCGGCAACCCTTTAGTAGAGTGAACAGGGCTCACAGCTGTAAATTACAGTCACCATATAATTTTATATCTAAGTGTAACATTACAGCTGTAAACCCCATTAACATTGCCAGAGGGTAGATTAAGAAGCTATCACGTTATTCGGATGAATCGTCGTAATTATTGTGATAATACAATGCTTGGTTAAGTAAACAGAGGAGCATGGTTTATACACCGATTCTCTACTGTTACTTAAAGAACACTACCCCATTCGTAATGCTGAATTGGATCGAATATATCAATACTTATTCTCCTGCAATTTCTGTAGATCCCTGTGGAGACTTATCAAATTATGCGTGTCAGTGTTCTTTGGTGCATAACAATCCACCAGGAAGCATCCGTTATTGAGATTCAGTTTCCATGTTATGAAGTAATGTATGAAGATACTCCACCATAAAACGTGTTATATTCCAATGCCCGATGATGCATCATAATGCATTACTATCATTCAGTCAGTTAGATATGCATCCAGGGATCGAGAATATAATTGTGACGGAGAATTTCGAGGTTACGTTGCCTCAAAGGTCACAAGTCATTCATTTCTTGGCCGGATCGGGATTGGGTCCAAGTCCCCGCGCCCGAAAGGCGGAGCAGCACTACTTTTGTCCGAGTATGAGCACACCTGAGAAGGGGAAGGGGTGGATTTACTGGGCAATGATAGGTCCGGTATCTATTTCCTCCAGCTATGCGCCCATTTATTCAACTCAATACCTCATTCAACTACACCTCATTCCGTGGCGAGAATGCCACCTATTTACACTGACTCGAATCTGCTTTAATTGTCCATCTACTGAGTCCTTCCTAGCCTCACAATTCCTATTTACACTATTTACACCACATCTTCACCACACGCGAGCACCTCCCATACATACGCGTCCTAACCCACACATCCGACATCCGCGCGATACATCATCCCTGGATGCACCCTAATCCACACGACACGACAACTACGCCACGCGAGACGACATCCGTGAACGCGCCCTAACACTCCGCGTCACGTGACTCCCAGTCGGCGCGCGCTCCGCTGGCGACTGCCGCCCGCAACGAACCTCGTGCTCGGCGCGAAAATGGCCGCCGCCGGCCGGCCTCGTGCCCAAGATGGCCTGACTGCGCACGCGGTCACGGAGACGACGCGAGGTGCCCTGGCGGGCCGAGCGATGCCCTGCAACGGTCAAGGGTGAGGTGGGGAACCCTGTGTGGCTCCCAGGGGCAGGCCCCCGAGAAGGCACCACCGCTGGAAGGCGAGGGTCACTCTATTCCCGACGTAGCTGCCCGAGCAGCTCTCCTAGCTCTCCGCGTGGCTTTACGAGGGGCAACGCCGCGACGCGCGGGGGAAGGGGCGATTTGCCCGGGTTCGGCACTCCCGACGAAGATGCGCACGTGGGGCACGGCCGAGGCCCCGAGCACGGAACTCCTGAGGACGATCCGCGGCGAACGCACGACTCTCAGCGCGAGGGAAACTAGGGAGGATCACAAGTCGGGATCAGATACGAAAGCCGTACTCACCGTTTACGATCTCGTCAAAGGACATCCTCCGCAAAATGTGGAGGATTGGATCCACAAGATAGTCACTCCGTTGCGAATTAACTCGGGTCGCCTCTCTCTCTCTCTACGTCTGTGAAAACTCTCAAAACTATTCTCGTGCGCTCAAAGATACTTTCCGTGTCGGTTCACGATCCAAGTGTGCCGCTCCGCGGCGTCTCTCGCGGCCGATTCCCCTCTCGCGCCCGCCAAACTCGCGCCCGGGAGGTGCTGCCCTCAACGGCCCTAACGCGCACTACGCTCGGCCTTGCTGCTGCAGCTGATCTGCTGCCGCTCTGCTCGCTCTGCTCGCTCGACGGCCGTTCCTTGCCGTCGACTTCTCTCCGCCCGGGTACCTCAACCAAAGAAACGTTTCGAGCGAGATTAGATTTCCGCTCTAGAATACCCGGGCGGAGGCGAGGAGACGGTCGTGAGTACGGCTGCGACGTTCTCACGTCGCATAATGAGAGAGCATCCTGCGAATATCTTTTACCAGCGTGAGACGATCCTCTGATGACCGTAAAAATTAGGTTTAAGGTCGTTTTGGAGGTCACTACAAGATTTCCCATGGAAAATCCTCAAATCTTGCTATTTAATTGCATATGCAAATATTGCGATCCAGTCGAGTTACGAGGGGGTTTTTACTCATTTTTCGACCCCTACTTCATCTGACCTTCACGTGACCTCTAGAGATCTCGGTGAAAAATTCTCAGAAAAATGTATTTCAACGTGAAATTCTTCGTTCTTTCGTATGCCGAGGTCAAAGATATAGCTTTTTGGCCAAAAACGAAAATGACCTCCAAATGATCTTGAAAATTTGATTCCAGGTCAAATTGGAGGTCGCCATTAGATTCTCCATAAAAAATCCTGACAGTTTGTTATGCAACTTAATATACAAATATTGCGAGCCAGTGGAGTTACGAGGGGGTTTTACTCATTTTGCGACCTCCGCTCCATCTGACCTCCACGTGACTCCTGGAGGTTTAGGGTGAAAAATTCTCAAAAAAATTCTATCCAACGTAAAATTTTCAGATGCTTTCGAATGCCGAGGTCAAAAATATAGGTTCAGGCAAAAACCGAAAATGACCTCCAAATGACCTTGAAAATTTGATTCGAGGTCAAATTCAAGATCACCATCAGATTTTTCGTGGAAAATCCTGGAAGTTTGTCATGCACCTGCATATACAAATATTGCGATCCAGACGAGTTACGAGGGGGTTTTAATCATTTTGCGACCTCCTCTCCATCTGACCTTCACGCGACCTTTGGAGGTCTCGGTAAACAATTCTCTGAAGAATATATTTCAACGTAAAATTCCTCGTACTTTCAGATGTCGAGGTCAAAAATATACGTTCTCTCGCCTAAATATGAAATGACCTTCAAATGACCTTGAAAATTTGATTCGAGGTCAAATTGAAAATCACCATTAGATTCTCCGTAGAAAATCCTGGAAGTTTGCCGTTCAAATATATGTCTAAATTTTGCGATCCAGACGAGTTACGGGGGGGTTTTACTCATTTTGCGACCTCCGCTCCATCTGACCTTCACGTGACCTCCGGAGTTCTCGATAAAAAATTCTCAAAAGAATTTGTTTTAACATAAAATTTCTCGTTCTTCCAAATGCCGAAGTCAAAATTACAGGTTTTCTGGCAAAAAACGGAAATGACCTGCAGATGACCTCAAAAATTTGTTTCAAGGTCAAATTGAAGATCACCATCAAATTCCCCGTGAAAATCCCTGGAAGTCCGCCATGCAAATATATGTACAAATTTTGCGATCCAGACGAGTTATCGGAGCTTTTCTGAAATTTCGCGAGAAATTTCGTCATTCTTGGTTCTCTGGCCGGCGCGTATATCAAAATGACGACCCGAGAGAAAAAGATTTAGAAACAACATGTGATTACCTTCAATTTGACCTATGGCAAGTTTGACCCTTTTTTCGAGTGGAGGTAAATTTTGCCTTTTTTCTGATTTGGGCCCACTGTGCGTTGGAGCATGCGAGAAAGCGGACCGAGGGCGGAGCCCGAGTTCTGAAACACATGCGCAGTGCTTCCCAGCCTGGACGGCAATGTGGCACTTTCCACCCCAAAATCAGGGCCGAAAATACACGCTTTTAATGTTGGTATGCCGGGAAAGCATAATAATAGGTAAATGGTGAATTCACGAGTATGATTGACGCACCTCATCGTCCGGACATGCAAGAATGTGCAGTTTCGGGCATATAATTGGGCGTAAAGGGTTGAAAAAGGCATCTGTCATCTTTTCAAACTACCCTCATATGTTGGTGGTGATGAGCATCAAACTACCCTACAGTTAGATTGGGCTGACTCATCATTGATTGAAAATAGTAGCCACGAACATCAAATTCCACAGTTTCGAAAGAATCACTCACATTTCTTTTGTGACATTCGACGTACTCTCATTTGCGATCGTTAATGTGTCTCGAGCGGTGGTATATTTCGATTCAAGGACGGTATACGGAGTTGAATTTCGTATACCGTGGGATATTTTCCGACCTTAACTAAACGCGAGGATCAGAATTATGACAAGGATCCGAAATCCCACTTTGCCGCCTCTGTATCGTAATATACTAATTTCGCAATTCTGTGCGTTGAACTGTGCGTGAGAATCCATCAGAGGGCAGCTATACGGTGGCAGCAAATCCGGAAACAAGAACTTTCAAGCACCGTTGACAATGCGTGAAAATGAATCCGTAAGCAAAAGTAACTCTTACGCAATGCGCAAAGTCAAAATTGTTCGTGAAAATTGAGACACTTCAATGCTTAAAAATGAATCTATGCGTGAAAATATCACTACAAAATGCGTTCGGCATAGATATGAAGAGAATTTTTCTGATACATTCTTCAAAACTTCTTTTCAGCCGGGGGGGGGGGCGGAGAACCCACCCCGCGGGGGCTTCACCCCCTGGACCCCGTCCTGCGCCCTCCGCCCCCCGCCCCCCGTTCCGTGCCTCATATTATTACAAAATCAGGCTGGTTTTGTGTACAAAAATTGCAAAATTACGGTAAGCAACTCGAGCATAACGTTCCGGACTCGTCTCAAAAAATTCGTGCTCAATCTTGATTCTTACGCACAATTCCTACTAAACTAATCGTAACACTTGGAACGGCGATAATGCTCGTGCGGTAATGTTGGATCATGCGGTAATGTGACTTTATCGCACTCTTCGCGGCCACTCGTGCGGAAATGTCCATTCCCACCCTCGTTGCTTAATGTACTAATATTCCTATTCCTCATCAATTGGAGGGATGGAATTGAACTCTGGAGAGTACTCAAATTCTAGGGCAGGGGCGAGTATTTATGGATCAAATTCATCATCGTTGATTGGAATTCCGTTTCCTAATGATCGAGCAGCAGGATTTTTGAGCATAATCAAAATGATACGACGCCGCAAACCATGGAAATTGCACTATATAAAGCACGACATATCTTTGAGACTGGAATTTTTGATAAATCATATTCTTAGTTAGAAATATTGAACAAATTAACTTTCAGGGATTCGGCCTGCGGATTCTGCACTCCAATGCAGCACAACTAGAACGATACATAATTTTCGGCGTCGTATCATTTTGATTATGCTCAAAAATTTTGCTGTTTGATTATTAGGGAACAAAATTCAAATCAACGATGATAAATTTGATCCATAAATACTTGACCCTGCCCTAGGATTTGAGTACTCTCCAGAGTTTGATTCCATCCCTCCGTTTGATGAAGGATAGGGATATTGAAAAAATTCACTCTCTCCAGCGAGGGCGGGGGAGGGGGGACTGTCTCATACTTGCCTCGTCGTTTCCTTCCGCTGAAAGATGATTCATCAGGATCTCATAGGAACCACTTGGATTTGATCCACAATTTTCGAGAATATCCATGCCCCATCTCCTACGTTGTAAAATACAACTAAGAGAAGTGTTTGTTCTGCAAAAAAATCTCATCACAAGACTTGCGCTTATCGTTCTTGAAAATCAATCGATGAGATTATTTGTTTAGCGCTGCAGCTTGTTCCATCCGATGCAGAGACTGACCCATGCCTCTTGATAGCGAAGAATGATCATTTGTTGGGAAAGGTCTTTTGAACTCAGGAGTACGGTTAAACCGTACTTATGTACGGTAAATGTGCGGTGGTTTGGGTATATATGTACACGTTATTCCATCCTTCGATGAGTATGTTAGAAAAATTACGATAATATACTTCTGTATTGAGTTGGAAAATGATCCATCGATACTCTGGTACTGCTAAATTATCAAATCTTACTCAAGCATTGAGAATTAGTGAGATACGATGAGTTTTTCACTGATCATAGTGAACAATTATTCATCTGGCGAATGTTCATTGAAGAATATTTCTCACTCTCTCTATCACATAAATCCATAGTATGGACCAATATTATTTTTTGCTAAATCTCCTGAAAGATTCAGCAGATAGAGCTCACGATAGCTATAAAGTCGCTAAAACAGCTAGCTTAATATATTTTCAGGCGTACCTTGCGCGATTTCGCAGTTGATTCATTCTTAAGCATTCTCAACTTTTTGGCTAATATGATCCCATTGGAAATGAATTGCGGACCGTGTTTTTAATATAGGACAAAACAAAGAAGGGTGGAGCACGAAAAAAAATTATACCAAGCTTTCTCAATTGACCATCAGCATTCAAAACTCTTCCAATCATGAATATATTTGCATTTGCCGAGCATAGGTTAAATTACATTATGTGTAAATTGGGCTCGAATCTTGTAAATCATCGGTATTGATTTTGACACCAACAGAGTAATAAGTATATTGCTTTCCGATGGAGATTGTATCCTCGAGATGGAGGGAGAGGAACGAAAAGAGATATATGTACGGCTCAGAGACCAGAGGAGTGGAATTCCATTGCGGTTTTTCAAAGAACCGAGTCAGCACTGTAGTTGCTAGCCAATCTGATATCGAGTCATCTTTCGAAATAATTCTTTCGGGACCATACACATGGATTACTCATCAACTTAAGTAACGCTGTGGGAATTATTTAGAAATATGATTACCAGCCCCAGTAGCGACCGAAGTACTGACTTGGTTTTTCAAACAATGGAAGTGTAATTATACCGTTCTGGTTTGGGGCCGTGAAAATGTTAGATGTATTTCCGAAACTATGCGAGGAATAACGAGCTACAAACAAGATCTACGGTGAGTGACTTAATGAAAGTTCGGTCGTTCGTAAATCATGATCGAGGCGAGTTGTTCACATCATGAAAGAGCGGCGAGTGCGTGACAACGAACTAATATCAAAATTATTGTAATCGGAAGCGTAGATTTATGTCGAATACGTCACCGAGTTTGACCAAACCCCGTCCTCCAGCCAAATACACACAAGAATTCCCGGTTCGCACAGCTGCGAGTTGGATTTTGCATTAACTACGTCGCAATCATCTGGAGTGGTCCATGGTGATTGATACCGTCAGAACTGGATCCTGTAGTTGCTCCGTCTAGGCTCAAACCTGGCGACGTTTTCCACCCTGCCGGGCGAGCGTTCGCTCTTCGCATTGACAATGCTGCCGTTCCTCTGTCCCGCAGGCACTCGAGTGACTTTCTCGTCAGCATTCCTGCATCTGCTGCTATTGCTGCTGCTCATTCGTAGCCGGGTCGTTGGCGCACCATCTCTGAACGTCCCTCGTGCCCGGTTACACCTTCGAGTAGTTCTGTATGGCCTTGACGAGTCTGTGGCTTCGAAGCTCTCCGCTCACTAGTGCATCATCTTATCCATAAAATAGTATATTAAGCCATGATGGCGAAAAGCTTGCACGAGGGTGGAGAGCTTTTCCCAGAGTCGTTTAATTTGTTTTTTAAAATACTGTGCGGAAAGTTGGTCATACGCAGAGAATAAACAATACATATAGCATCAACCATAATTCGTATGCTCGCGTCCTAGGACGAGGACGGGGTGGGGTGGGGCGGGTCGTTTTGGGCGAAGGGAAGGAGGGGTTCGGGGGGCGCAGGTCCCCGACTGAAAAAAACAATCCAACGGTTCTCTGAACATTCTCCCCAATCATTCACCATGTTGCACCACTGGAATAACAAAACTCATGCAACTTCTTTTCCCCTACTTCAATGATGGAATGTCAATGTCTGCCAGAAAAAAAGATTCGTGCGGATATGAGAATCAGATGAGTACTATAACTTCAAATTATTACACGAACGAGCACAAACAACTGGACGTCTATGTTTGGAATGAATGTGTCTCATCTTTTTCTTCAAAGCAGGGTAGTAAACTAAGTCGATGTCGGAGCTAATATAACTAACAATATGAAAAATTTAGGGAAGAATTGTTCACGGAACATACAGATCACTCTTTGAGTTCAAACTATAGGGCAACTCATTTTAACAAATTTGCTCATATCCCTGAACTACAATGTCGTTATCGGTCCAAAGCCTTATCGAATAATCACAGGATCAAGTATTATAAATAACAAACATTAACAATCCACAAAAGATTGGAATGGAATTTTGCAAAGCTAGAGAAAATTCAGATTTCGGGTTTGATCAACTTCGAGAGGACGGGAATGGCCAGTATGTCAGCTCAAGATCAACAAAATGTATCATATAATCAATAAACATGGAAAGTCTGATGGAAATCAGATATAATTTGATCAGAAAAATTCCCATCTGCTGAAGCTTAAAACATTTTATCATATTAACACAGGAAGTAGAAAATCCGACAAATCCTGAATGTAGGGCGTGGGCGATATGAGAGCGTTGAGTGGACATGGATCCCACGAAAGGATGAGCGCAGCTCGTGACACGATCCCGGCTTATTCGGGCATATTCCATACACTTTTTCTGGCCACGGTCGCAGTTGACATTAGCCTTTATTCCATTGGAAAGCTGGAATCTTCCTGATATAATATTTCCAATGATTCCCATCTTCACCAATCAAGCAATATGATATGAGATCTTACCCATCGTGACCATAGAGATATTACAGATCTGTAACATCTCCATGATTGTGATTCGCCGAATTTGTACCACTCCGTGAGAATGTGTGTAAAGCACTGAAACCGTGTGTGAAGCACTGCCTTAAACACAGTTTTGGTGCTTTACACAACAACTTTACGCGCTAGTATGATGAAATAGTATATTTCGATACAAGCGAGTCAAAGTTGGATTTCGCACTCCGAGTGATTTTTTCGAACCCGAGCCGAAGGCGAGGGTCGGAATCATCACGAGGTTGCGAAATCCAACATTTGCGGCCGTGTATCGAAAGATATTCTTCGACAATTTGTGAGTGAAAATCACAAGTCCGTGTGTAAAGTGCACTTTTACGCACGAAGTGTCGAAAAAGTCAGTTACGGCTGTTGGTGTTGGAGACATCCAGACAACTCTTCATGATGGGGCAGCTGAATCAAGAAGTGAGCGTCCCCGTTGATCGGAGCCTCTGATCCGGGTCGGAATCTTTGCCTCACCTCGTAATCGCTGAACATGCAGAGTACTAGAACCGTTCTCTTCTCCCGTGATTGCGACAACAGACTTGCGGCAGGTTCTTGCTTCGTTCCGCGTTGGATCATCACAAACTGCTATGTTATGTTGTTTACTCGAGCTCGAATCGCAGCATTCGCAGCTGCATGCTCTGATCACAACCACACTCTCCGATCACATCTTCGGTTAGTTTGTGAAATGAACCGATTCTGAGACTTTTCCCCGTACTTGAATCCCTCTCAGAAATGGAATATGCAAACAAAGACAGAGGGCGAGGTTAGGATTGACAAATTCAAAGTATAGAACGCACGGTAGCTCCATTCTAATACTTGCCAAGGCGCGCTGACGCTCGCCCTGATGGAATGAGGCTGAACGATCAGTCGATCGTAGCAGTAGTAATCTGTCTATCAAAACTCACTCATTTCTTCGAAGGCTTTGGGAAGGCTCCGCCCCCCCCCCCCAAAAAAACCTCCCGGGCGAGCCTCCACCCCAAAAATACATCTTTCATCAAGCCCCCGCCAATTGTGTTGCTTTCAACCTGAGCCAAGTCCACGTTGAGGTGTGCAACTGAACTTCACAATTGTATGCGACTGAACGTCGTATATATTGTACTGACAATGCATTAGAGATGCATAGTGAATCAGGATGGAATGAGACCCGACTCCATACTGGAGTGACTTTTACTAAAAAATCATGGATTCGTAGATTTTGAACTGAACTGAGTACTCATTATGGCACAGAAAATTGATAAACATCGCCAATTGTGAATCAAAATACCGTTGCGCAAGCTCCTCCGTATGCGATACTTATCCAATCGTCTAGTAGAGTGCCTTGCTCACTGCAACGCGCTCCGCAACGCCATCGCCTTACACACGTCGGGATTAAAATTGAGCGCCACTCCCGTCGGAGCAATATTACTCGCGCGACGCGATAATCGACACGGAGTAACGCATGGAGTCGATAGCAAGATATGTACAGCGGCACGGGGATGAGCTCAATATTCGATATTCGAGAGATATCGGGGGTTGCCGATTGATACATGAACTAGAACCTTACACGCGCGCGCGGATGCGTTATTTCGACAGCAGGCACCTCAATTCTGGGATTTACGAAGGAACCTTGTGACATGCGCCCTTCGCGCGCCTACGATACTTGGGTCCTTGCGTCATGCTGACAGAGAAGCACTGGCAGAATCCTCGTGGAATCAACACCCAAGCGTTATTTCGATAGCAGATATTCCAATTTTGAGATTCACGAGCGATCTCGTGACGAGCGCGTTCCGCGCACCCGAGAACCTTTCCGGATTCCCGCGCCATACCGACCGAAATGACAAAGGCAGGATGCCCGTGGAATCGCTCCCAACGCGCCGCCGCGAGAGAAGCTTCGTAAGGCTTCGTTTGATCTCGGCACCACCATGAAGACTACGCACGGGCACAACACACTCTCGCGGATTCGCGAAATCGGCACACGAACGGAATCAACTGATGTTCAAGTTAGAATAGACTCGTCGTCTTCCCGAGATCGACTTTTGCCCAATAGGATAGGGGATTACTCGATGACAAGCCAAAGCAATCAGATTGGGATTGATCAAAATACGCTGCTGAATAAAATTAGCAGAATGCTTCGTCAAACCTGTATCTTACGTCAGTAATTCATAATATTTCATACGCCCCAAACTCCACATGCCTTTCCAAATTATGGCTTTCCCAACAATTTATTTCAACAACAATTTGAGATGGAATTTGGAATGTCACTCGAATGTGTGAATAGAAAATGATATGAAGGGCTTGCATGAAAGAACCGCATCAACCAATCGATTCGGAATATCAAAATATGACATCATCAGCTTCCTTGTATTTCAAAATGCTGAGGAAGAAGGAATATCACACTCTTATCTGATGAAAATTCACAAAAATACCATACATGCGGGATCACTGAAATTAAGTCAAAATATATGGGATATGGAAGGCCCAAAATCGACTGAGTTTTCGATTCAACGATTCTCTGTAAGTCCTCAAAATTTTCGAGAGCATTAGCTGTACCGTTCCGGAGTTATGGTGGAGAATAGGAAACGACACATATGAATAAATTCATGGGGATACAGGGGATAAAGTGGAAAAAACGCTATGAAGTGATTCCATGAAGGGCAATGGGTGAAATGTGTGAGGTTTAGTCCATAGATCTTGGCCAAAAAACAAGAAAACCTATCCAGCATGGGAAGGTTTCAGGGAGACATATCATGGAACATTGAGACCTTTCAGAGATCTCCAGAAACATTCCGAGAATCGTTCCATAATGTTCTATAGGAACATTCCTCTGGAATCCTTCCAAAACGTGTCACAAACATTTCATGTGATGTTCGAAGAATCTCCCTGAATTCTTGCATTGAAACCTTCCCGAAACGTGTCAGGAACATTACATGGAATTTCCAGAAGAATCTTTCTGAAATCTTGAGATGAAAGCTTTCCGGAACCTGTCAGAAATATTCCACGGAATGTTCCTACGAATCTCCCATTAATCTCGCCTGGGAGTGTTCGCGGAACCTTCAAGAGAGATCCCACGAAAGATTCCAACGGATCTCTCTGCAATCTTGCATATATCCTGGAGTAACTAGAATTGAAAGATTGAGCCATTCTGACAACTGTGCTACACTCAAACGAGCGCAATAGGCAAACTCTCTAGTCAATTACACAAGCGAGAGCTCCTAGCTGTTCGGCTGCTCCTATCGAAGTAAGTCAAGAGAGTGTGAGCGTTGCCTGCGGCTCATATAGATGCCGCTCGGTGATGCCAAGGCTCGGTTCGAGCTCGATTCCTGTCTCTGCCGACGGCTTCACTAGCGCTATTTTTCACACTTTCAAAATATAGCGTCCGTTTCCGCTTGTGACGGACAAAAACGGGCGATTTCTCACGGACGGAAGCGGGCACTGGTTAGCTCAGCTGTGGCACGGGGGAGAACGGGCGATCTGTCACGGACGGGAATGGGCGTTGGTTACCTCAGCTGTGGCACGAGAAAAACGGGTGATCTGTCACGGACGAACACGGGCGCTTACTAGTGCAGCCAGAGCACGGACAAAAACGGGCGATTCGTCACGGACGAAAACAGGCGTTCATTAACTCAGCTGTCGCATGGACGGAAACGGGCGATCTGTCGCGGATGGAAACGGGCGCTCAGTAATGCCGCTAGAGCACGGACAGAAACGGGCGATTTTCCACGGATGGAAACGGGCGTTAGTTCAGCTGTGGCATGGGGAAGATGGGCGATCTGTCACGGACGGAAACGGGCGCTCAGTAGTGCAGCTAGAGCACGGACAGAAACGGGCGATTTGTTACGGACGAAAACAGGCGTTCATCAGCTCAGCTGTGGCACGGACAAAAACGGGCGACCCGTCATGGACGGACACGGGCGCTAATCAGTCCACTTAGGGCACGGACAAAAACGGGCCACCGGTCACGGACGGAAACGGGCGTTCATCAGCTCAGCTGTGGCATGGGCAAAAACGGGCGATCTGTCACGGACGGACACGGGCGCTCATCAGTCCACCTAGGGCACGGAAAAAAACGGGCGATCTGTCACGGATGAAAACGGGCGCTCACTAGTGCAGCTAGAGCACGGCCAAAAACGGGCGATTCGGCACGGGCGGTAACGGGAGTTGGTTAGCTCAGCTGTGGCACGGAAAGAACGGGCGATCTGTCACGCACGGAAACGGGCGCTGATTAGTTCAGTTACAGCACGGACAAAAATGGGTGACCCGTCATGGACGGACCCGGGCGCTCATTAGCCCAGCTGCGGCACGGGAAAGAACGGGCGATTTGGCACGGACGGAAACGGGCTCTGGTTAGCTCAGCTGTGGCACGGACAAAAACGGACGATCGGTCATGGACGGAAACGGGCGCTGGTTAGCTCAACTGTGGCACGGAAAAAAACGGGCGATCGGTCACCAACGGAAACGGGCGCTCATGAGGTCAGCTGTGGCACGGGCCAAAACGGACGCGAGGCCATGAGCTCGCAAGCACACAGATCGACACGGGCATTGTAGTCTTGGTTTCGGAATCCCACACGGGCGCACACGGGAAATCACCCGTTTCGGACGGATTTTCGAGGTTAATTACATGGATTCTACACGGGAGCTTTGCTAATAACCACTCCCAAAAATGAAGGATTTATCGATGTAGATGGATTTTAGATATGTATTTGAAGTTGTGCTGACTCCAAAACAATTGAAGCACCTCGAACACTATCAATATCATTTCGGACCAGATGGAGAATCGGGAACACTGGAAAACCGGATTTAGGGCGAGATTTCGTGAATGACTATTGCAAACCCGACGTCGATCATGGATTTTCGATCTCAATTTGTTTTTGTCGCATCACCAAAATACTTGTGATACCTTCCGGGGGACGATATTCATTAATTGTGATAAGGGAGATAGTCGAGGATAGCCGCCGAGGATGTGGGGGATCGATTCTCGGGCAGATCCTTGGAGAGAACAAAACGAATCGACCGCTGTCCATGGATCTTTGTTGTGGGTTCTCCTCTGTGACACCTTGGAGCAAATGGCCATGCCACCTGTTATCGAGAATCTGTTATTCGTAACGGAATGGAGGCTTGGCAATGGCTATCAAGGTCGCCGGGGTCGATTTTGAGGGATAACTCTCGAATCCAACTCAAGAAAAATCGGTTGGGAATGAAAAGTTCATCGATGCAGATCGAGTTGAACTCGTGCTTACTCCAAAACGATTGGAGTACCTCATAAACACTATTAAGGCCATGTCGGAGCTGTGCAAGCGCGCTCTGCATGAAAGTATTTCCCATAATTCTTGAACCCCTTAGAGATTCGGATCAAAATAAGAGAGAGAGGCTGTTCTACATACCCAAATCTAGGGCATCTCTCTCCTCTTTTGATCCAAATCGCGAAGATTTTTGAGAATAATGGGAACGCCCGGAAGCATTCGCGATTTGAATCAAAAGAGGAGAGAGATGCTCTAGATTTGGGTACGTAGAACAGCCTCTCTCTTTTATTTTGATCCAAATCCCTAAGGGATTCGAGATTAATGGGAAATGCCGCGAAAACGGCTACCCACGCGTCGGATGCACGGCTACGACATGGCCTTAATATCATTTGCAACCCGATAGAGGGTTGAAAGAAGCCGCTGCAAATGCTGGGGAGTAGAATTAACACAAGATCCTATGAATGATTGTTGCAAACCCGTGGGTGGTGATGGATTTTCGATACGAATTTGTTCTTGCGCCACTACCAGATTTCTTGAGACTCTCTCTGGTGAAGAGGAGCTAGGATTTGTGCCCAGGTAGAAAACTTCGAATGGCTACGGAGATCGGGGGGCTAACTTTGAGTCTGAGAATGTTGAAGAAAACCACGAATCTGTTACTGATCATGGTTCTGAATCATGATTTTATCCTTGTGCCAGCTCAAACGCACTGGATATGCTTGCTGCCATGGAGAACCCATCATTCGCGACCACGGGGAAGATTGGGAATGGCCGCCAGGTGATCCTGGCAAGACTGCGAATCTACTTCGAGTCACGGATTCGAGTTACGAATTCATCCTCTCGACATCCAATTGTGAACACAGAGAGGATTCGGAATGGCCACCAGAATCACGGAAATTAATTGAGGTTGGATCTTGATTCAGTTTTGATCGAAGTTGTGACGACGTCGATCAGGATAGATTGGATGCACGGAACCCAACTCGTGCTAACCCCAAATTACCTGAGACACCTCCAAAATATAATTGCCTATCACTTGCGACCAGACAAAGGATTAGGAATAGTCGCCGGAAACGATGGAAGGCTGATTTAGGGCTAGATTTCGTGAATGATTATTGCAAACCCGTGGGCGATCATAGGTTCTTGACAAGAATTTGTTCTCGCGCCATTGCCGAACCCCTCGACAGACATTCTGACAAAAGCAGCCTAGGTTTTGTACCCAGACAGAAAGTTGGAAATGGCTGCCGAGATCGTGGTGGCCAATCTCGGGCCTGATATTGTTCCCACGAATTTCATTGAAACAACGAATCCATCACAAATCTCGATTTTGAATCATGATTTCATCCTTGCGCCAACTCAAACATACTCATATTGCCTGCTGTCATGTAAAAGCTATTATTTGCGACCCCGGGGAGGATTGAAAGTATACGCCAGGATTACCGGGATCAATTCTAGGACGGATCTTGCAATTACGATATGGATAGATTTAGTGCACGGATTCGAACTCGTGCCAACCTCAAATTACTTGGTGCATCTTTAGGATATGATTGCACATCTTTTGTGACCAGATAGAGGATTGGGACCGGTCGCCGGAAACGCTGAGAAGTTAATTCAGGGCGAGATTTTGTGGATGATCATGAGACAACTTTGGGCGAATAATTGAGAGGTGACGAGAAGCGATCTCAAAGTATGATTCGAATATATTGTGGACAAAAGGAGAATATTGATACAGACGTTAATGCAACTCAAATGACTTGGAATGTTCATGAAATTTCCATAATGTTCACTCGTAATGCTAAGTGGTCATTCCAGCACTCATCGAAGAGAGGGATGGTTAATCTTGCGGGGAAGCTCAAGAGAGAATCGTCGATGGTATCTCTTGAAGGATCTTACAATCTCATACGGTGAAGTGTTGAGACAACTTGAGCCTCGTTATCTGTTCTATGTTTCCAATAAAGTAGGGAAGTAGAAGAGTTACGAGAGATCACCAGTTATCTGGTGAACTCCCTCTCAGCGAATTTACCCAGTAACCGGCAATCCTCTCGGTAAACTCTTCGCAGCCGAGCCTTTCTGTCCCCAGGGTAACCCCAGCGACGAGTTCTCGGTCCCAGGGTGTCCGCGCAGGGTGCGCGATCAGTCCGCTTGAAAAGTGAAAGGAACTTCATTCGCGATGCCTAAATTGAGCGCGATTCTTCTCACTATTCACTGTGCTGATGCGTTGGGCTGCCCAGGTCTACAATTTACGTGCTCATCCGGCCGCCCAGGCTAGTCTCTGATCTACTCTCCCAGCGTGGTCCGCAGGCATGACTGTATGAGTTTACTGTAGTTCCTCGATACTTGAAGAATCTCGCAACGCTTTGAATTCGCGAGTGGAAGGTGGTTTGCAGGTAGGAACCCTCTACAGCTGCACGAAATAACTGCAGTTTCTTCTTCCTCAAACTTTTCTGACGGGAATCGACTCTCTCCGCGCGAATCAGCTATTATTTAGCTGAAAAATCAGTATTCACTGCCGTGGTGTCAACCAGCTGATTGAATCAGTATTCATAGAATGTACTCAAACTCAATATTTAAGGCGCGGAAACCCG
>JAPYYZ010000616.1:0-19279 GCA_030522705.1 Eretmocerus eremicus
GACGAGCATATTACTTGAACGATCTTTTCCGGCGGATTTAAGATTTTGTGTCTCGCCAAAAACACTTGCAAGAGGTAGATACAGCCCCAGAGTCCATACTCGAACCAGTGTTTGCAATTATATTAAGCGGGAAACCCGTGTTTTTCGAGTTTTCCGAGGAGTCCACGGTTACGCGTGCGAGCAATTCCCAGGAATGAGCGCCCATTTGACGAACCAAGTAGAACTTGTGCGTCACCAAAGATACCTGGGAATGGTATAGATATAACCCGCGAGAATACACATTAGGGTCAGTATTTTCAATCCTAATCCTACCTTCCATAATCCTATTTTCAATCCTACCATTCCCCAGTGTTTTTAGTGAGGCACGCCCATTCCTCGGATCTACAGCCGTGCATCGCGGACTCCTCGGAAAACTCAAACATGCAGACTGAGTGAGAGAGAGAGAGAGGGGGGGGAGGGAGAGAGAGAGAGAGAGTGAGGCAACTTTTTGGAAATTACGTACTTCCGAATTTAAAGCCTCTTCGCCCCACCGAGCGAATGAACCTCAGAATAATTGCGTTTGCTTGATTGCCATGGTTTACACAGGGCAGAGTGGGACGCAAGGGAGACAATCTTACAACGCTATATTGCAATGCGGCTGCAGCTCGAGCAAAGCGATGAGCGATGAAAGTGGTGTGGCGCCACGGATGCGCTTTTTTAGTCTCTTGGCAAAAAAGAGCGAGACACAGCTCTTACCATTGTATCACCCTGCATGGATCGGTAATACGATCTCTCAGCCGTTGAGATTTTTCGGCATAACACGAAAGTTCCCTTGATTCAGACTCGAAAGGTATGTGGGAACGCAAATGCTGCAAAGCGGAGAAACTCACATTTTCATTGTCGAGAAGATCTCGCACTGCGCACCAACACTCAGAGCTCACAATCCAAGCAGTATAAGATCGCGGAAATTCTTGAGCTCGCAATGTGGATATTTGTTTCTGAAGTTCTAAAACGACGAGCAAGGAAGAAATGGCGGAATTTTTCAATTCGTCCATTGATGATCATTGTCCGAGAAACAATGGAATTGAAAATTACATGTTTTCCTACATGAGGACCGCACACTCAAGATCTAGTTTAAATAACGGGCGGAGCGCTTAAGGTCATGTAAAAGCTCTACCTCACCTACATCCATCATAAATTGATGTAGAATAAAACAAAACAATAATTCGAAAAAGTAAATTTAAGCTGCCCTGCGTGTCGCTAGAATGGACCACTGCGTAAAATTTGGAAGCGATCCGGAGAAAGCTTTTGGAGTAATACCGACTATAATAGTGCAATTGGATTATTTAGAGTATACCTGCACCATACTTGGGATTCCTCTGAGAGCTTTCTGCGGATCGCTTAAAATTTTCACGCAGTGGTCTACTCAAGCGGTACGCAGGGTAGCTTGGAGCTACTTTTTCGAAACATTGTCTTGTTCTATTTTAAATCAATTTATAATGAATGTCGGTAAAGTAGAGCTTCTTCTTCTTCTTAAGGTGGGACTCTGGTGACTTGCGGTCAAAAATCAATCTTTTTGAGATTGTGGTTCTCAGATAGCATAATTCTCTGAACAAAATACCAACTCTGAACATACTAAAATTGGTTTCAGAAGCCATTGACATAAAATGGGCGTCGCAAACTTTTTTTAATTTGATAAAAAAAACTTCAATTCCGATATTCTCAAAAAAGTTTACGACGCCCATTTTATGTCAAAGGCTTCTGAAACCAATTTTAACATGTTCAAAGGGTTAGAACTTGACAATGTTAGTATTTTGTCATGATATCTGAAAGCCGCACAGTCTCAAAAAATCGATTTTTGATTCATAGTCGCGAGAGGTCTACCACCAGTCCGGAGTGTGTTCTACCCGAGGTACTGCCTTACCGATCAAGGGGGTCGAAGAGTATACTACATGTCTTGCTACTTTAATTTTTTTTTAAATGTCTCTTTCTCAGATCATTTCAGATAGCGAGCCCAATTTTATAAGGAATTTCCAATTATTTAAACTTTGTGAAGTCGCGAAATTCGCAGTGTGGCTCGAGAAAACTCAGAAAAACCGAAAGTGGATAATCGGGACCTCAGCTGGACGATCGCCGTTTCTGGTTTTTCTCGAGTTAGACAGGATACTTACGACGCTACAAAATTCAAATGATTCGAAATTACCTACAGAATTGGTCTGACTATCTCAAATTATCTGCAGAAAATATGCTTTTTTTTTAAAGAAAATTGAAGTAGCAAGACATATGCAACGATCCATTCAATCGGTAAGACAGACTTCGGACTGTCCTCAATATGAGCAGAAAACGCCGCGTAATTCATTTTCATCAGCAAACGTGATATGACCCGGTTAGAGCGGTTGGGTCGGTCTGACCGCTTCTGCCTTCAGAAGATGCAGATGGAGCAGAGTGTGAGCAAGTAAATGAAGGAACTCTACACGATTAACGCGCAAATCCATATTATCTCGCTTTCATTTACAATACTGACGATTTTTATGAGGCACAGAGTACGACGAAATGGCAAGACGATGAAGTATTTCCTTGCTACGTTATACTTGGGCAACGATAAACCCAAATTTGATGATACAGGCGCGTGAATTTGAAAGCCGCAGAAAAATCTCACTTGAATTTACTGTTAGAGGTTCAAGAGGTGTTTTTGATGCAGTTTTCACTAATTACCAGGTATTTGGAGTGAAAAGAGTTCACTGCTTTTGTAAAAGCGCGCCGTAACACTTCAGGATCGCGTCCAAAGAAGATGTTGATGCAATGCTATGCATAAGAATGAGATTGAATTTGAGAAAAATATCATGTCAAGAATTAATGGGTTGAGTTGATCTAGACCTGCAATCGTCGTCAAACATTACAAGTCGATATTGCGTTGATTCATGTGTATAAAAACAAATTTGATAAACTCGAACCGTTCAGGGACTAATCAGCACATTCCAGCAGCAACAAAATTGTTCACTAATGGAGCAGCATCGCGGCATCAATGGATTGCATCATGTGTCCCGTTACGAGCGTTATGGTGGTGAATAAATCCGTTGCCTATATGTTAATATTCAAGCTCGCACGATCGCACATGACTGCACAAAAGCGCCGGAGGAGAGGGGAGGAATATCTTTTCAACCATAAGCTCGTGTAAGGTATGGAAGATGCGGCACAGCTCCGTGTAGGCAACACACGCCGCGCAGCGGATGAGGTAGCTGTACGATATGGAGCTGCACTGCATTTGCCCGCGAGGCGAGCAGCGAGAGGATCTGGTACTTGGGCGGTCTGTGTGAGAGTCAGTTGGAGCACTGGGAGCATTGTTTTGCGATTCAAAATGCGTGAAAGGGCGCCTGCGAGCAAAGCTCAGCCGGAAGTTATTTCGTCCTAGTCGTCGTCTACGCTCGCGCCGCGACGTTGTTCGAGCATCGAGAGGAGAGGCGATCCTCTTATTGTTTAACGCGTGATTTATCTAGTGGGTGTTGCATTCTTGTTACTCCTCATTCTGCGGCTTGTTGCGAGATCGTGCGCACTCGCGAGCGCAGCCATCAGCACCGGAATATATGTCATCGCACCGAATGAATAATAGGATGTTCATCTCGGAATACCTATCAGCATTGCTTCGCAGGATGTAAATGCCAAAGAGAGTTTCCTCAGTATGAGTACATACCCAGGACCAAACATTTCTTAAACTTGGCGCAACGTTATACCAGTTTCAAAAATTGCACCTTTCTGAAAATAGGCTAATAGCAAGAACTCATCGGTTCCCAATATTTGAAAATGGATTTTCATTGGCTTATTCCAAAGGTTCAACCAAATGAGGGTGCAATGCGTGGAAATCAATCCACTTGGAACAGAATTATTGTGGCCTTACCGATTTCTCGTCAATTTCACAGCGTAGGTAAATAATCACTCAGTCCATGAGGATTAGGATGAAAGCTTTCTTATTTTTTCCTCTATTGATTTTTTTCCAATTGAGTTCTGTACAATCATGTAATTGTTATTGGCTGACGAGACACTGCTAGTTTAAAGATCAAGAAAAATGACAAGTGGAGGTGCAGTTTTTTTGACAATCGCCCATGTACACGATGACGATTATTCTGATCAAAATTCAATTCAGGAATTGCTCGATGAATCAGGCCCACAAAAATGCCATCGCATCACTGCAATGAAGACTGGAATCATTTTGATACGTAAAACAGAACATTCCCAACCACTGTGCTGAGGGTCCTCTTCGCAAAGAGCGCGCCATTCAATTGGCAAACCTGGCAATATCTGCTATTATCCACTTGATGCCACAATGATGATACGACTGAAATGCTACTGCTGAATTATAGATAACGTCGATGGGGACGATAGTGTCTCGATTCGATCAAGACGTTAGAGAGCATAGGGTGGTCATTCATGGAGAGCGTATCATCTACATAACCTCGAGACCTCGAGAGTGGGTCCAATCATTTTCTGTCAGAATCAGTCGACTTGTGTGCGATTCCCAAGAATGCAGTTGTTACTTCAGATAATCGATCGAAAAATGCGAGAGGAATCCCCGTAACCCAATCCGCTATACGATCCATCACGCGCTTCATCATCTTTCCCGCTCGCTGAAGAGTGATACCGTTAAGTGAATGAACTGCTGCTGTATACTGATACACGCGAGAGCGCAGTTCTGCAGGGCAACGCAAACGATGAGACGCAGAATACGACGTATGTCCTCACAAGAAAAATTTGACTGAGGCAACAATCAACAACATGAGGCCTCATCGTTTTTGGAACATATACTCAAGAGCGAGTTTCGCCTCACTGCCCATGAAAATAGCTAACGGAAGCGCTCGAAAACTCTAACGAGTCAAGCACTCCTATTTTTTTCTTCAAAGTCACTTTGCGAAGTCACGCAATAATAAAGCATTAATTCCGCCATTATTATGTAACAGACAATGGAAATCTTGAACTAGCTCTTGAACTTACATGGATCATCCGCCATCAAGAACTGAGACTGAATGGGCTTGGACATGATTTACATGAGCTATTGAGGAGCAGCACCGCAGATACGAATATTATTCATCAACAGGGTGGCTATTTCATCCTTAAAATTCCCTGAGATTCCAGATGTTTTTGGAGCACATGCTGTCAAATTCAGAGATTATACGTTGCCTAGCAATTCTCAGAATTGTTAACCTGGCCATTTTGAAAAAATCCGAAAATTTATTCTATTATTCTAAGCTATCCAAAGTAGTTCACGTATTATTGATGACACAATCATCGGAGGATGAACAATTATCAAAATCAAAGTCGCAGGAATTTATGAATTCTTCAAAACTTTGCGTAAATTTGGTCTACTTCCCAAAATTTAATGTGCCAAAGCTGAGACTTCCGCATGAGTGTTATCCAGAGTTTTCCGTCTGTCCTTTCCCAAGTCATTCAATTTCAAAGTTTCCATATTCATCTCTTATGACTTTTTCTTAGAATTTTATTCCTCAAAAAACGTTTCTTTCTGAGAGATTCTGAATATTTGCCAGAAACACTGCGAAAAGTATGGATCACGGGCTTTGTTGATGGAGATCCTTCTTTGCGAATTATTATCTTGAGCAAGTTAAACAAGCAATTAGACCAGATTAGAACTGATGGTCTATCAGAATCCGATTTTTATTTATGGCTGTGGATTTGGGTTTAAGGGCGCACTCACAGTCAACGGGTTTCGGAGCCAAAACTTCTTCACCTGATCATTTTGAAAATTGAAGAGTCTTAACCAAACTTTTTTCTCTCCAGAATTTCTCTTCCAGTTCCCTGAGATTACAGAGTTTCCAGAAAAAATGGCTACCCTGATCAAGGAAACAGAAGAAAACGCGCTTGTCGATGTCGAGGAAAAGAGGGATAAACCTGGTGGTGACAGGAGCTAATACACCATGTATGAAGACTTTTGCTTTTTTCTTCATTTCTGTCGAGTTTAGGCGCGCTTTTTGCGAACTTATTTTGTAGGTTCAAAGATAAGATTTATAATAAGCTGAAACACAATTAAAAATGTTGCTGTATAAACGGGAGTTATCAGTCAAAGGCGCTAAGGGTGGCAAACTTGCGATGGGTATAGTAACCTTCCTTTGAATTTGTAGCAAGATCTCGGTTGCAATGAATCCACGCAACTTATCTATTAGCGCAGAAGTTAATTATATCATCGTCACGAATTGGATATCTTTCTAAACCAAGTAATGAAATCGTGATTCACGTTCATTAAAGAGAAAATCGATGAATCGTTATCAATGATGATTTTGAAACTATGGTAAAATCATATCGAGATCTTTTTGTTCTGCTGCACACTTCGATCGCACGTATATGAAACTAATTCACTTGTACGTGAGAAGCATTGTTCAAATCGGAACTTATTCGTGTCTATGATATAAAACTAATCGTCAAAAGAGCTCACCGATTATTGAGGTCAGTAAGAAAGACATTACACCTTTTGCGAGACTCGTCGGTGAAATAATAACAGTCTGAACAAGGTTGAACCAACAACAATAGCTGATAAAAGAAGAAGCATCAAGAACTGATTGTGTAACAAGAGTTAGTCAGCGAAAAAAAAAGATTATCAATCTACTTGGACATAATATATCTTGCACATGTGGTAACATTATGAAAATGGTATCCGTAATCATCATGCGTCGACTCAGAATAAAAGAAGACTGAGGCTGCACATAGGCATAGGCTTTTAAGTTACGAAAAAATTTGGGAAGTGGGTGACTGACGGTTTTTTTTCCATCAACTTCGTGTAAGTTATGGAACCTCGTGCGGTTCGACTCACATACGTTGAATTGTTTGCTCAACGAGGTTCCTCGGTATGGAAGGGCTGATTCTCGATGACATCTCCAAACTCGACGAAACTCTGTAATTGGTTCAATTGGGCCTTAAGAGGACCATGGTGAATTTTATTGTCCCCCGAAGTTACCCGAGCCTTCTTAAAAAACTGCTCACTGTTTTCTAGATATTGATGGGACTATGACAAAGGTTTCATCAGAAAGTCGCTGTCAGAACCCTGTTGATTTCAAAAAAATCGAAAAATTCTCCATAAGCCTACATGTTAAAATGGCCGAAATAGACACACAGATAACCTCCCTGCGAGGTACCCTAAGTCCCCAAAAATTTGCAAATGACTTTTTCTCGTCGAAATGAGCAAGTGAACAGACTTTCATCGAAAACTGGCTGTTAATTTTCTAGCAGAGGATTTCCTTAATATAAATAAATATAAATAAATGTCAGGCTAATTTAGAGGAACCGGACTAGTCTGTTGTGGATCGAATCACGTTATGAGTATATAATCTTTCCGAAGAATAAAAAATGTCCACGGCTGTTTAGCTCCAGTAAAGCTATTCCGCGTTGAAATGAGGTCGGTGAATTTGCAAAGTTAAAAAATAGAATTGGGATTCATCTGATTAACGCTGTGTGCTCAAGAGTATCTGGTCAAATAGAAATGAATATTCATCTCTATGATGGCAAAGGATTTTTTTACGTCAGATGGTGACCAGTGGGGTCTCTGTAGGCGACAGCGCGATCATCCAAAATTCTAAAGAGACTCGGAAGTTTTTGGTGGAAATATTTCTAACGTTCAAAAAGTCGTGGCGTTAGTACTTACTCCTCATCAGTTGGTACAGAGCCTCTGCTATGATCCATGTGAAAAGCAGAATATATCGAGGAATATATATAACACGCACCGGGAAGAAAAAAAGGAGCGGAGGAGGAGGAGCTCATTAGAGAGAGTGGCGCGCACCGCATGGGCAGCGCCGCGTGACCGGCTTTCTCGCGCGCGGCGCCAACCATGGCGCGTTCGTTCGCTGCTTCTGCGCTGGTATGCCACATGGCAAAGCTGCACATGAGAACAGGTAAGTACTCGTGCACTGCTCGCTCTCGCCTCTTACAATTGCGCCCGCGGAAAAATTCACATACGCGCTCTGCAGACTCGCCGGCCTGCAATACGCGCCGTGGACCCATCAAGGTCTTTGCCATGCGGATGGCGCTCTGTTGTATGCAGATATGAAAAAAAGTGCCTCGAACGACCGTCACCGTGACTTTTTCGATTCTTGGCTCGTCAAGTATGCGCAGTACATCGGCTCTCGGACTCTTCACGGTTCGGGCAATTTACGCATGCAGACTCGAGCATCGGAAATTTTGCCGTGGGGGACATCCGCGGGAACATCGGACACTCCATCGAACACTTTACTGGCAAGCCATGAATAACCAATTCGCGATGACACTGACGAGCGTACTTCACGACCTTGGGATTGTTTGCAGCTATTCAACTAATATCCCCCAATATTGGTGACTTGCTGCCCTATACTACAACTGTAGCATGAGGCTGGTTCATGATTTACAACGTACGTTCTGCGCGCAACGTATGCCAAACAAATTAGCGACGCCGCGGTCGCACAACAACTCAGGATCCCCTAGACGTTCCCCCGATAAAATTTAGGAAGAGACAGTCACAACTTCGCACTGCGTATCAGAGAAGGACGAACTGTTCAACACCGCAACAAGGACGAAAACGTCTTGAGAATTCTGCTCACGTGCCTCGTTACTCGTACAATGACTCGGCTATTCTTCTCTCTTTTCAAGCGCTTGCGGCAAGCATTGGATTTTGATGATTTGACCTTTACCTCAAGTGCACTCAAGAACAATGGGAATAGTCGCGCGTAAAAGTAATAGTTGTTTGCAAAGAAAGTTTGTGCATACAAATTGGTATGAGTAATAGCTGTTTGGGTTGCATCTCAGAGCAATGAGTACTGAACGAAAAATTCAACTGGAACGTTCGTACTTGTTATTGACGTTCGGAATCCGTATAGTGGCTCATTTTATTCAAGTGAAATGTGTACACGACAATTCCTTATGTAGATTTGAAGTTGAGAAGAATATGCTTCCCGCTAAAATCGCATATAAGATGCACTATTCGAATCCAAGGATTGTCTGAGTACAACTTGTGTGAGTTTGGATTATTTGGCGCTGATTATACACTTTTTGATATTTTTCTGTAAACCATTCGATGTTCAAAATTGGTTTCAAACGGAGACATCAGGATGCATCCGCTTGGGTGGTTAAACTGGGGGTGCCTAGAATCTGACATTGAACCGTCTTTTACTGATAAAAATTTGGCGTAATTTTTGATCTTAGAAATACAGGAGTATCGTCGAAAATGACTCTGCTAATATCTTTTTCTTTGAAATTTTTCACGAAATTTCGCAGCTATTCGAGAACTATCGTCAACCACGTACTTTGGTACGCTTTTCGCATTTTTCATCTCATTCTGCTCGTAACTATTATATTTCACATTCAATCTTATTTCTATCTGTAGGCAATCGAAAGCTTACAATTTCAGCTTTCAATTGACGGGTAGTAAGCCCCAATTGAGGGTTTCTGTCCTGAGTTATAAGCATTTGACGTGCTGTAACGAAGTTAGAACGCAATGGGGTAACTTCGGTACACTTATAGTAATTTTGCATTTTTAGCTGCCATAGAGCAACTCAGTCGACTCGAACCGATATTTTCATGTCGCCATCTGAAAGCTGAGAGCCTTAGCTTTTCATTGACCTATTGAACAAGTCCGTTTGGCGATTCTTAACTTCTACCATTACTGTTTGAATGTAGTTGTTGTCAACAGACCCTAGTGCCCACAGCCAGGTTGCTCTTTGAGATGGAAAAATAGCTCGATAGCCATGATTTCCTGCCGTAAAATCGCCATAGATAGGCTCCCGTACGTCCTAATGAGAAGTTTCTTGGCTCATTTTGAAGCTCAATCTTCATCGACTATTTGATAAAACCATATTTGATAATGAGTTCGATGTAGGATTATAGCTGACAAGACTCCTTTAACTGTACGAAAGTTAGTCCCCCCTCCCCCTCCCTGGCCAAAAACATGGGGTGTTTTTCATTTTTGTAACCTCACACTTCCAAGTGGAAATACCCCAAAATAACGATGATTTCGTCAAGACGGTATCATTTATGCGAATGAAGTGTTTGCCTCTTCTGTACATGTTTTGTCCCGAGAAGTGTTTCTCTCGGGCCATTTTTTTGAAGCTATTTTTCTCGATTCAAAATCATTCTTTCGAAAATAACGAATATAAAGAAGGACACAGCCTTTGGCAATGACCACATCCTCTCAAAAAATTGCCAATGCGTGTCTCTAGCTAGTAAAATTGGAATTAGGGTCATTGGCCTTCCTGACAGCGGGTTTATAAATCTCTTTCTCGTGGTGTACCAAAGTAACCTCGGTTGACGGTGCCCTAAATTGAAAATTTCTTGATTTAGACTACGGCAACGATTGACTTATTTCATACTTGGACTTTCCCAAAGGATTACAGTCATAGTGTTTTTGGCAGGATTATCATCAGCGCAATGAAGTGTGATAATAGTATATTTCGAATCAAGGGCGTAGAAGTTGGATTTCGCGCTCCGAGTGACATCTTCCGACCCGAGCCAAAACTCGAGCCAAAAGCGAGGGTCGGAATCATCACAAGGATGCAAAATCCAACATTTGTGGATATTTCGACATTTCGTGCGTAGAAGTGCACTTTACACATGGACTCGTGACTTTTGCTCACGAACCGTCGAAAAATATCTTTCGATCGCAAATGTTGGATTTTGCATCCTCGTGATGATTTCGACCCTCGCCTTCGGCTCGGGTTGGAAAAAATCACTCGGGATGCGAAATCCAACTTCCACGCCCTTGTATTCAAATATGCTATTTTCTATTAACCATTGAAGATGCTTATCAAACATTGATCAGTCGACAAAAAATGAATGGAAACTATTTCAGCTCGTATTGCAAACAACTAATCTCAGACCATTCTCTATTTTGTCAAGTATACTGGACATTATTGATTTCCTACTATCAGTCATCATATGCTTGGGAGGCGTCTGAAAAATTCGAAAAGAATTCTGGAATATCTGTGTCAATACAAAGGACATATTCCATTATGGATGAGAGCTAAATATTAAATCGCAAAGAATGAAAAAATTAAAAGTCAAAGATTTTCCAAAATACATTTGTCAAAATATTTTTGTCACTGTTCATCCTTTTTTCACTCAGATTGTATAGTTTGATTCTCAAAAACACATTTCCGACCACCCAAAGCTTGCGGTAGTGAAAGGGTGAAGGTGCCAGATAACTATTTGGAGTAAAACTCGGCGACATGTTTTCCAGATGCATCTATACGATGTCTTTGAATCCACTCTTTAGACAAATGTAATAATCTCTATACACCTTACCGCGAAGTTTTTCTTAAGATTGTAAAGGAAGTTGAATCTATTCGAAGAATTTTGTAAATCAGCTCCGATGGAGATGAAGTTCTGGCCTGTCTCTTAGCTTTTCTCGATGATTGTGCCCAGAGTTTCGAAGAAGTATTAGGATATTGTTCAAAGGTGTTTGTCATAATAGTCAATAACACTAACGGGATGTTCATTTTTAATTTGGGTGTCTATTATAAAATCTTCTCGAAGAAAAATTTTTAGTTCTTGATAAAGACAACAGGAACCTCGTGAGGAAGATGTATTTATCGAGTCCAGTACTATCATCAATTGTGTGTAGTAGTTACAAGCCTTTCATAATGGCTAGGCTAATTGAACAGTGATTACCTCACAGCTGATATCAGTTGTGAAGAATTAAAAGATTCCATTTTGATTATGAGGCGATGTTATACTTGCAACTGGTAGTGCGTCTTAAAAAACATATATTTCTCTTCTACTGTGTTCATAGAAGAAGCTGCGACTAAGCCGTCTTCTATGACAACTCCGGCATCTGATAGAGAGACTTTGATGACCACTTTTTTTGCTCTTGACAAAATTTCTCACCTAATGAAACGAAGAGGTAAGAGAAAATTCACGGCCCGACTCTGAAATCTAATTTTGAGCCAAGTCGGCAGTTAATAGAGGACGAGTGAGGAAGAGAGCGGAGACCTGAAAGAAGATTAGTTGAGAAATGGAAAATACCTACTCCTCGTATGCAAAAAAAAAATTACTGCGCGCGACTTGAAATTTTCTTGTTCTTGAGTGGCGTGCTGTAATTTTGGCAAAAAAAATAATCACTGGGGCAGCATAAAAGCTAATAGGGGTAATGATCCAGCAAAGTACTGCAAGAGATTATGAACACGCTGTCAACATATCAAGATTGTCGCATGAGACAATTTTTGTTCTCGCGACGAACGAAAATGGAACCCTGCAATGCCCAATCCCAAAAATAGTCCCAACGCTTATTACAACTGAATGAGATAGTGAGATCAAGAACATTTATGAGCGATTAATATCAACTCTATATTTTCTGATTTAGAACTTTTTCCCACAAGTGAGGTAATTTCTAGGGTGATTCATTGATCTTCCGGTGTATGAGTCCTAACTTGGAACGTTTCTGCTTTGCACGAATACGCCATCCCCATCGCATTAGCGGCCGGACCAATTGATTTTTGGAACAGCATAACAAAAATGATGTCAACTTCTTATTTCCGATTCGAAAATGAGACAGACCTAACTCGGCACATTCCGCAAGCACTTTGCAAAGAGAGATCATCTTGAAATTGTTCCGGTCCTCTGGGTCAAGATTCTCTTCCGATTCATCAACCGACCTTTTTGCCATATCGTCATTCATCTGCCTCCAGCAGCCACTTTCCGATTAGCGCAAAAAAGTTGAGCAAGAGCTTCCACAAAACTGATACGGTGTTTGAAATGATAATCAGTCTAAAGAGTCGAATTTTTTTGGTCAAATACATTCGCTGCTAAAGTTTCACGAATTAAAAATAAGCGAAAAATCAAATGCAAGGAATATTCTCCCTGACAAAGTTGTGTAAGAACAAAAGCATGATATAGATTGAATGTGATCCCAGAAAAATGATCCACGTTGTCCTCGATGTTGTCAGGCCAGATACGTCATTGTTTCAAGATAGCTGAGTGAGATTATTTGAAGTATTTGCACGAAGTCGTTCAAATTTTATCTTATCCTGATCAGGCATTAATTTTCTTGATATCATTTACGAGAGAAGGAGACAAGATAAAAGTATGTAGGTAAGCTGAAAACGAAGTAAAGCTCATTTTCATACTACAGAGTAGAGTGTTCATAGCACAATTCAAATTGAATGAACTCTTCTTCGGAGAATGTGCGTTCTAAAGGGATGTACATAAATCTATTTTTTTTTTTAATTCAAGCCTTTCAAACCTTGCATGGAATTATTTGGCTCAAAAATAAAAAGTTCCATGGTATCAAGAGAAACGAAAAGAATAATACTGAACGTAAGATAGAGAGTTCATTAAATGTTTGCGATAAATTGACTTGGTTTTCAAAACTCGGTGGTAAACACGAATATGAAAAATGATTCATCACATAAAAATAACAAACCAAGCCCGTTTGGACAATGCCTTCTATTTCTACAAAAAAAATTTGCTAGATTCAAATCAAAATTACGTGTTGGAAAAAACGGGAGAAATTTGTACGCTATTCTTACTTACATTTCAAGCTAATCCAATCTTTTTCAATTGTCACTAACTTGGGTCGGATGAGGAGTTGACGAAACCAGTTTAGGCAATAACAGAAACAAAATTTGAGTTCAACTCGCTGAACTCAAATTTTAAAATACTCTAGAAATGAGAGTGAGACGACATCGTGATTGCCACCAAAACGCCTCAAAGAAAAAAAATGACGAAGATGCGAGAAGATGCACTGCGAAATGAATCAGTTGCACGCGAGGTCATCAGGTTCAGTGCAATTGGCTGCCTGCATTTTTTTGACTGGCCGATGATTGTATCCATATGACGTCACGCGGGGCTCGACCACTGCAAGTCTTTTTCAAGCTACGCAACTTTGAAACAATTTGCACAAGTTGAAAAATAATTTCGAGAATTTTTTCTCAGATCGCACCTTATTCCGCTGAATTTGCTCTAATTTGCCATACTTTTTGCTTAGGGGGTCAAAATGAATGCAGGTAGCCAATTGGATCCAATGGTATTAGGTCTGTTTCATCTGTTAGTATTTCTATCGGTTTATGTAAATGAGCCTTAACAATTTCAAAATCATTCGATTCTGTTTGTTCGCTTCAATACTGCAAATATAAGAAGTAAGCTAAAATATGTTCACTCCTCTTCCATCGACTCAATTGAAAACAACTGGCTAACTCACATAACTTTCAAATGATGAAGAAACGCTATCGCAACGAACAAGATTTGGATAAACTACTTTGTGGGTAACATTTTTATAAAATCAGATACTTTTGATTTATTCGAAAGTTCCCCGAGGTGCACTGTAACAATACAATAAGGTATGAGGGTAATAATGGTCTCGCAGCTGAAAACTCGCGGGGTTGGAAGAGGTTGATAATTTTAAGAGACGCGGTACATGAATATGTAAATCAGAAATGCTTCGACTATCGTCGAAAGTATGCCCGGGCATATGTAATGAACATTTACCCTTACTCGGTCAAGAAAAGATCTTCTTTCACAAATTATTGAATTTTAATAATACTTGGTTACTTTGGCATACTCCACTCCAAAGTATCACTAACGGATATCCAATCTTAGCCAGAGTGAAACATTTCTCTTTGACTAATACGTTTTTTAAAAGTTATTCCCATATTTTGCGGATACAAGTTCGGTTTGGGTCAAAATAAGAGTTGACGCGTATTTTTAGTCGCGAATTTTTGTCACTGTTCAACTTGATTTCGTCTTCAAATTTGACTCAAATGGAAATTGTATCCGAGAAATATGGGGACAACTTGAGTACTCGATTGCACAGGTTAAGCATACATATATTTACTAGGTATCAAGTTTTCCCCAGATTTTTTGAATACTACTTCAATTCCGGTAAAACGAGGAGAAGACCATACCAAACCAACTTAGACAATGACAAACATTCGTCAGTTCTTATTTTGCCCCGGATCAAAAAAGAGTTCGAGAAATTTGGGAAAAACTTTTCCGACGTTGCGTCCACGGCTTCGACATGGCCTGAAAGAATTCCATTTTTCTGCGCTTTCCTTAGTCAGTACTAATAGTATCACCCCCTAAAGACGGACAAACGCAATTTTGAGCACGGTAATTCAAGACTCCCCCCAAGAACAATGGAGAGAGCGTGAGAGAGTGATTTCTTCAATTTTTCACGACTTGAAAATAGATCGGAAGTGAGCAAAATATCCTGTCGAATGCTACGTATTTTCAGAAAAATTAATTCTTTCTGTGTGAGCTGCCAGAGAAACAAGGAAAAATGATATCGTCTGTGGAGTATAAAAAAATGAAACGAGACAACGGTGCAGAGCATGACTCATCCAACTGAAAAAAGGATCCTCCTCGCATATCCGTCCAGGGTTGGTGTGCGGATTGTGTTCTGACAAAGGAGATCAAACTAAGTAGCAAGCCTTGCCTTGCAAGAGTTGCCTTTTTCATCCTCTCCAAGATGAGTCTAATTTTTAAACGCTTTTATTTTCGCAGGAATTCGGGATACGTGCTGCAAAAACAAAAAAACTTGAGCCAAGAAATGGTACATTGTGGCAATAATGATGAGATACGTGCCGATCGGACTTTCATGTCAATTGTTTGAGCCAGAAGAGCCAGAAATTTCGTCTTGGATGGGAAGGCATTTACCATCATCGATGTGATTCTCCTGATACACTTTCATCAATGTGTTTAAGCAACCTCGAGGAGTGAAAGAGCATATCCTAGGAAATTGAAAGCATCTATACACTGATTCATTGGACAGAGAAGACGATTCTTGGGATACCCAAATTCCTAATCAAGTAGAACTTGTATTGCTGAGAATTGGATGCCCACATGACCCAGAATATCATACCAATACTCATGATTATAAAGTGAGTATAAAATAACATGAATAGACTCTACTTCACTGTAAAGGAATAAAAAATTTTGGCACAACCAAGGCTGTCATAGTCAGAACGAACATGAAAAATGAATTCATACAGGCAGATAAATTGGATGTTTGAGTTGTGAACATCAAAGACATACCTTGAAAACCTCAGAGAAGAAGCCTGCTCCAATTTTTTCCAAGTAGAAGTCATCTAGCCGGTGCAGCGAGGCCACTGCATGTTTCAATGCTTGACAAGAGGCACCGGTGCGCCTCTTGTCCAGCGCACAATCTGCACCATGAGAGTTGCACACAGAAATGGCATTGTCAAGCTCGGTGGGCTTCCACGAGTCCTTGCACTTTTCACGAGTTCTGTATGTCCTGTTAGTGGACCTGAGTTCTGTGGGCATGTTCTCCTTGTCGTCGCACTCGAGATCCTTGGACGGCGTCGAGGTGACGAACCCATGGCAGACCTCGGGCTGCGCCGGCCCGGCGAGGTCGTGGAACGGAGCGGCTCCGTCGACCTGGTCCACGGGCGCAGCAGGTGCTCCCCCGCTGGGGTCGTCGTCCTCGGGCCCGCAGACGCTCCTGCGGGGCGGCCGCTCCGGCTCGGCGGGGGCGCAGCTCTGCCAGGCCCGGGAGCACTTGGAAGCACCGCCGACGGAAGGGGCGCGCGAGGCGTCGTGGAACGAGGTGGCGCCCGGGGCGGGCGGCCCGGGCGCGTGCTGGGTCGCCTTTCCGAGCATGCCGGGGCCGCTGCTGGGCTGGCCAGGGTGCCGCTAGGCAGCGCGGCCGGGCCGCATCCGTCCCGGGCTCGACGGCGACGTCGGCAGCATCTCCTCGGCGGCTCCGGGTCTCGAGCGGCGGGCGCCGCTCGAGATTGCGACGGGCACGGCGATCGGCTGGCCGCTCGCGAGCCTCGCGTAAACAGAGTGCGGGGAGCCCGAGCGGGGCTTTGGCGGCTGGCTGCGCTATGCGGCAGACGCGGGCAGCTGGGGATGCGCCGCTGCTCGAGGAGGAGCCGCTAGCCGAGGGCGACGGGCGCCGACGAGGCGCCCTGGCTCGGCTGCTGCTGCTGTGAGGCACGGCTCGACTGCACGGGCAGCCACCCACGGCGCGTGCCGCGGAGCAACATGGCCGTGCACGACGACGACGACGACGACGACGACGGGGCCGATGCTCCGGCTAGGTCCGGGGCTACCGCGGCGACGACGCTCGTGCAGCCAGCGGCCAAGACGGCGCGACACCCGACGCCGATGATTCAACGATGATGCACTGACTCCTCTGGCAGCTACCGTGCGATGGGAAGCACTCCGCGGCAAGCCGCTACACACACTTCTCTACTATGCTCGCTACTACGACTGTTCATGAGTCATGAGCTTCGCCGAGGCTGTCGCCATTCAAGGAGAAGGAGGTATAGCCATCTCCCAAATCTGACGTTTTGGAACCGAATCTGATTTAAATAAATATGCACACAGAGGTAAATTGATCGATTCTTTCTGTTCATTAGATATTTGTCCGATAATATACCAACCAATAAAATGTGTCTTCGGCGATTTTCGAGGAGTTTAATGACTAAATAGCGCCTGTTTGTCGATAGAACTCTCAACATGATTGCTAGATTTTTCAGTTTCACATGCTCGTTCGAACAGAACAGTTATGGGTTATTGGTAGCATGTACGATCTTTATCGCTCGACGTTGATTACTACGTCCAGCTCACTCGCATGTAGCTAAACATTTATTGAAACGCTCTTCGCTGTTTGTATGAATATTTCCCATGATTTTCTTACATTTTGAAGATGTGGAGGTAGTACGAATCTTTGCTTGGTGCCTAAGCGCACGGGCGTATTTCATAGATCCATAGATGTAGGGCATTATCGCGAAAACTTGCAGATTCCGGGTCTGAAAATTCAAAACCTCAAAAATAAATTTTTTAGTGCGCTTGAGGTTTTTCCTTTCACCCGTAGTTACACATAGAACGAAAATCCGCCATAAAACGTATAGAGAAATTTTTCTGAAAAAAGTTACCATACATCACCCATGTTATTTCATCATGAGTCTATATTGTGGAACTGTCAAAAAATGGCTCTGATTGTCATATCTACGGACCTCCGCGAGTCTCGATCACTCCGCCATACAATATGTAGTCACAGGAGAGATCATCTTGGCCCGCTTTCCAGGCAATAATTCACACTCCTCATAAGAACTAAATTGCGGATTGATTTGATGAGAGACATGTTAGACAGCGCAGAATTCAGAGTCTCTTGTTTCGATTTGTGAATTTCGCGTAGACTTTGACTAGTCGTGGAGATAAAATTACAGAAAAAAGCCCTCGGAAATATTTCATTCTTAAAAGTGACGCATACGTAGAACACTCATGCGTTGAACCCGATTGGAATGGCACATGTTTACGTGTTCGATTGATCATGGAGCATACAAGTGACAGCTTTCAAGTCTACGGAACTGACACCTCGTCTCAAATCTGCTCTTAAAACGCCAAATGTGAAGGTACAAACTTTTTCGTGAGGATTCCATCTATGTTTATAGTATACTTCAAGAGAAAATTGTCTCCCCCAAGATTAAAAATTGTCTAGCGGGGTAGCACAGTGTCCACGGAACTGACATTCTTATTTACATAGCAAGATTTCGGCTCTCTATGCGTACTCATACTCGTTCCCTTCAGAGATTCGAATCTACATAAATGCTAGCGTTTGAATCCACCTATTTGACTTATCTACTTCAAATACTTGTCCGTACAAGAGGCCCAAGAGTGGATTAGGAGTGTGTAAACGATGATTTAAAAAATTACAGTGATTTTGGCAAAAATTCCATTACAAGAAAGGTGTACGTGGCTCGGATCCTTATTCGCGTATTTTGACCATAGAACCTGTGATAATTGATTGGTTTAGTATTGTATTCTGAGGAATGAAATTTGGGAGCAACGGATGCACTCATTACTGGACGCTGACAGCCCCAATCTGAGCAGAACTGGAAACATTACAGTCCACGGAACTGATATTTCGATCATTATTTCTTCAAAATAAGAAAGACGACATCACGGATCGGCCTGAAACTCAATTCCCGATCGTATTTCAATAGAACACGCAAGAAAAAATTTATTCGTAATGACTTCGAGCATTTCCATCGAAACGCGAGGCCATTACATGAAATCTGCAAGTTTTTGCGATAATGCCCATAAGATTCTTCAGCTAGCAAAAACTTCGGATCGAAAGCTGTGCAACGAGCTGCCGATATAGGCTGAACCTGAAAATTTCTGTTATATTTTATGTACGTACAATGGAAGAGTTGCCGGAATCAAAACAGATTTTGAAGTCAAACAACAGTAGATTTATCAAGAGATTATACCCGTCAATTCACCTCTTGGTGCTCGACCATCTTTGAGAGTTCGCCGAGACAGTAAAAATGTTTACAAAAATTTCTCATTGATTTCCCGCATGAACTAAATGTAA